>JASSUY010038858.1:0-10323 GCA_032466535.1 Forpus xanthops
CCCAGGCTGAAAGTCAAAAACACAGCACTGCACCATCTCCTAAGAAGAAGAAAAATGACTGCTACTGCTGATCCCAGGGCAGACAATTAATTTTCCAGTTTCTAAAATAAGGAATTAATATAATTTTATGTATTTTTTTTAAATTTAAGTCTAAGTAGGCTCAATATAAAATTATCATGGCTGGTAGTAAGCCATTCTCTTTTTTTGTGCATGCATTGTAAACGATAAGTGGCATCCCTTATACTTGGGATAGACTTTTTACTTTTTGCTCTTTTTATAGTTTATTTTTAATCATTCTTCTCAGCTGAGGAGCTTAGGTTAGGTTTTAAACAAATAATAGTTGCAGTGGCTCAGATCCTTTAGGCACACATCCTTTAGATGAGATGCATGTACAAGTGGAATGCTGCTGAAGTTTACTAGAGATTTTTAGACATATGCATTTAAAATAAAGTGCTTTTTAATGTATTGATCAGCTTTTCATTTCAAAAACAGGTACACTGAAGGGAAAAATCAGATGAATATATAGATAACCAGAGTATCTTAACTTTCATCTAGAACCTACTGCAATAAAGCATATAAATATGTGATGGTAATAGATTCAGCAAGAAAAATTTCATACTTATAGATTTACTAAATTGAGGCCAGAGAGAACACTGTTCTGAAATATGCTGAAAAACATATTCCTTTTTCTGTTTTTACAAATAATAATGATCAGAGTTATTTTACAGAGCTAAAAAGCCCATCAACAGGAAAAGTTATGTCCTGAAAAATAAAGAAGCAATACATCATAATGTATACATCCAGCAGAATAACAAAATCTAAAAGTGAATGTGTCTTCTATTCATAGGAATAAATCAAGAAAATAGATGGGATTTGGTTAAAATGAAGACATATAAATCAAAGTACTCCTCTTAGTTCTGGTATCTTCACTCCATTACACAGTACATCTGTTAAAGCAAACTGAGAAGAGCCTCACATTTCTAGAACTGGATATTGAACCTCATAATCCTGACTGCATCTCCACTGATAGAATCAGTACACTCCCCCTTTCAAAATTAAAATATATTTGAAAATCAAGCTCAGAGAGCATCTTAGGAAGAGATTAGTATAGTTTCCTGTGCCCGGTTTAGCAATTCACTGGATGGTGCAGCATTAGGGTAGAGTCTCTGGAAATTATTTGGGTGTCTGGCTAATATCAGAAAAGCATTTAATATCTTTTTCTTCCCTTAATTGTTTTTCAAGATGAAGCAAAGAGAAACACCAGCACAGCTTGAGCAGGCAGTTATTTGTATACCATTTGGAAGTCCTTTATCGATAGCAGTTGAAGTACCAGTACCATGCTGTAAATAAGAAGTTTGGGTTAGTTGTAATATTTTGTTTGATTGCTATTTGTACTAACATTTTCGGTATCATGATACATCATAAAGATCTTCAACAGTGACACACTGCTCAGAAGAGGCTATTAAGGTAATGGAGCATAGACCAACAGGCCAAATTCTGGCATGTATTAGAAATTTTTCCAAGAGAGAGAAAAGAGTTACCTATGGTTGATGCTATAATGCTCATATTTAATAGGTTTATTTACAAGCTGCAAAAACTGTAGATGGTTGATGATGGTTTTAGCATAAAATATAGGCAATAGGAAATTATTGAGAAACTGAGGACCTTACAATATTGAGAAACTGGAGATGAAATACCATGTGAGCAAATACACATTAATGTACATTGGAAGAGACAGTTTGAGCTACACATACAGATCAGGGGCTTATTTGGTTTAAAAAAGAAACAAAACCAAGATGACACTATAGATTTATACATTAACAAAAACGGATGTCATAAATAAATAAATAAATAAATCTAGAGTAAACCTAAGGGACTGGCCATCAGTGACTATGTCATGAGTCATAAATGGCTTTTTGCTCAGGCAGAATAATATTTATGCAGATAATTAATTAGGTGTTACCTTTCTCTCCCAGCCTGATACAATAATGACTTCTGAATTATACTCTGCAATCAAATAGACTGATGCCTTCCTCTTTCAAATCATGATGCAATCACTGTCCATCAAAATAGGCTGCTCTTGTGGTCATTTCAGCATCAGGGATTTAGAAATTGAGGGTATAAACTAATCTCACTGTTAAAAAAGTCTAATCAGATAATAGGTGATTAAGAATACCTCATTGTAATATATAAGAATTTTGCAAAATATATGTAAGGATATACATTTACACATATATATACTTAGAAAATGTAGTATCCATGAACTCTCATTTTTAGAAGGTAATTTCTTTCCATTGAAGAAGAAATAATTAACAAACTTTAACCGTTCTCAAGCTCCTAATTAGTAGAACTAAAAAATTATTCCAAAGCAGCTAAAGATGTGGTTCTATCCTTCAGCTTGGAGTCCTGAGAGATATGGGCCAGGCAAAGAATAAAGTCAAGATCTTGAATTTTAGGAAAGCAAACTTCCAGCTCTTGAAGGAGTAATTATGACCCCCTGGAAAACTACCCTCAGAGACCAGGGACAAGGCAGCAGAACAGATCTGACAGATCTTTAAGGATGTTTCTCATACAGCACAATAGCTTTCAATTCCCAGGTGTAAGAAATCAGGAAGGGAAAACAACAAACTGGGATGGATCAGTTGAGACCTGCTAATCAAACTAAAGGGCCCTAAAAAAAAAAAAAAACCAAAAAAACAATGCACTTCTTAATCCAGGACTCCCTCCTGTACTATAGCTAGAAAAAAATCAAAAGGTATTGAATGAACAAAGAGCAACTAGACAAACTCAAACACAAAAAGGAAGCCTACAGAGGGTGTAAGAAGCAAGGGCGGGTGGCCTGGGAAGTATACAGAGAAATTGCCCAAGTAGCCAGGGATCAGGTTAAGAAAGCTAAAGCCCTGATAGAACTAAATATGCCGAGGGACATCAAAGGCAACAAAAAAAGCTTCTATCCATACATCAGAGATAAAAAGAAGGCCCCCTCTGGAAAGAGATGGGTGACCTAGTAACCCAGGACACAGAGAAGGCTGTCTTCCCTGGCAAGAGCTCCAGCCACACTGCACTAGCCACAGACAGAAAGGACAGGGACTGAGAGAATGAAGAACTGGAGAGGAGATTATCAGGTCTGAGAATATCTAAGGGGCCTGAAGGTGAGCAAGTCCATGGAACCTCATGAGATGCATCTACAGGTTCTGAGGGAATTGGATGAAGTGACTAAACCACTCTCCATCACACTTGAGAAGTCATGAGAATTCAGTGAAATTTCCTCTAACTGGAATAGGGGGAAATATAACACCTATTTTTAGAAAGGGAAAAATGGAAGACTGAGGGAACTACAGGCCGGTTAGTCTCACCATGGTACCTGGCAAGATCATGGAGCACATCCTCCTGCAAGCTATGCTAAGTCACATGGAAAATAAGGAATGGATTGCTGACAGTCAAAATGGCTTCAGTAAAGGCAAATCATGACTGACAAGTTTGGTGATCTTCTATGATAGGATTGCAGCACTGGCAGATAAAGGAAGAGTAACTGACATTATCTACCTGGATTTGTGCAAGGCATTTGACAGAATGGATTGAGAACAGTCCTGAGAAGGACTTTGGGGTGCTGGCTGACAAGTAGCTCAATGTGTACTTGCCACCCAGAAAGCCAACTGTATCCTGGGATGCATCAAAAGAAGCGTGACCAGCAGGTCAAAGGAGGTGATCCTCCTCTACTCTGCTCTCATGAGACCCCACCTAGAGTACTGTGTTCAGTTCTGAGGGCCCCAATATAGGAAGGACATGTATCCGTTGAAGATGATCTTAAAGAAAGCTGGAGGGGGGGCTTTTTACAAGGGCATGTAATGATATGACAAGTGGGAATGGCTTTAAACTGAAAGGGTATTTTCATAGTAGATACTGGGAAGAAATTCTTTACTACACAGGTGGTGAGGCACTGAACAGACTCACAGCCCAGACAGGCTGAGGATGTCCCATCCCTGGGAGTGTTCAAGGCCAGATCAGATGGGACTTTGAGCAACCTGGTCTTGTGAAAGGTGTCTGTCTCTGCTGCCAGCTGTATTTTAGTATCAAAGCTTCCCCACTGTGTTAAAATTCAAACTCAGGATGAGTTTCTTGATGCTTTAAAGCATATCTACTCTCAGTCATACTGATTTCACCAAGGACACATGGAGTATGCATACTCCATAGCTCAAACTGATACAGTATCTAAGCAGGGGATTGACAGTGAGGATGCATAATATTAGCAAGTTTTATCTTAAGAATAAGGTGGAACAGTGTTGACAGTCTACCTTCTGATCTATTTAAGGGGCACTGTAAGAATATATTGACACTTGCATGCTGTAGAGAAATTGCTACATCTGTGATAGAATGATTCCAACACCCCACTAATAAAAAATGCTAGATTTTCTTATGATTACTTACTTCCTTAAAGAATCATAAATATTTAAGCCTGATCTAGCTTAAAAACCTATACCTAATGGTCATATTCACATGCTGAAGATCAGCCTGGGCAGAGTTTTGAAGAATATGGTCTTTCACACTCTTGAGGTCACAATCAATGAAACAGGCGCCTTTATGTGGCAATGAGAAATTCACACTAAAATTACTTTCTATGTCGCTAAGTTGAACCAAGGAGTGTTACCCAGTATTACTCTACGTTACCTTCCTGCTCATTTACTCAGAAAATATAAACAATATATTAAGCTGTTCACCAAAAAATTAAAACAGGAAAACCTCTTTTTTGTTCCAAAGGCTTTTGGATATTGTTCAGAAACATGGTAAAAGCAAGGATCTAATAGAACATAAAAACTAATCTAATGTTCACTTGAAGAAAGCTTTAACATGACGCATACTACCATTAGAGTGGTTTGTAAGGCCTGAAAATTTTTCTAGTTGTGTTATGTAGTATACATGCATGTTGAAAAAAGGAAGAAGAAAAGTGTACTGAAAACTTATTCAATCTTGACATTTACAGAACACTTTAATATATGTCCAGATTTAATGGAGATAAAAAGGTGGCTGAGTTCTTTCTGAAATCAGGCAGTTAGTATTTACAGTGTGGTCTATCTCTTTTACAAGGATTTCACAATTACAAATCACTGAATGAAAATTGTAAATTTACATTAAAAACTTCAAAAAGAGCAGAGCCTCAAAGAGTCCACAATGAATCATAGTCTGGTCTGCACTAAAAATCTTTAAATACATTCCTGGTTTATACCTGACCTGTAGTTTTTTAATGGTATAATTTTTTTATCACTGGCTTCTACTACTAAACCTGCAAGCTCCGGGATGGAAGATGCAAAAAAACAGATTAATCTGAGGCCTGGCATCAGTAACTTTTCCATGATTTTTAATTCACAGTGGCTCATCTTCTTTTACCTGCATAGAGCGCTTGGGCCACTACAAACAGGAAGAATATTTGCAGAATAAGACACTTTTTGAGACATTTCTGCCATATTGATTCTCTTTTATGCCATTTGTGTCAGAGTATCACAAGGAGTCTGTAAATTAGGATTGAATATAGTCATAGAATCATAGAATCAAAGGATCATAGAATGGTTTAGATTGGAAAGGACCTTAAGATCACCTAGTTCCAGCCCCCCTACCATGGGCATGGATGCTTCACACTAGACCATGTCACCCAAGGCTTTATCCAACCTGGCCTTGGACACTGCCAAGGATGGAGCATTTACCACTCCACATACCTTTGCTGAAGCATCATAAATACTTTTTACCTACAAGGCCAGTCACATGATTATGAGTAGTTTCAATAACTTACAGACTTCATCGTGAATCCAATTATTTAAGTCCATTAGAGTGGATCAAAGAGTCCAGATGAAGTATATTATTGAAAATGAAAGAGTATTGAGCAGATGACAGCTTAATATATCTTAATTTAAAATGTGTGGGGTTTATTTTCTTCACGATTTTTATATTGAAATTGATAGTTTAAAGAAAATTAAATGAAGATTGCATTTAAATGGATTAATCTACTGGTTTTGTTGATTCCCAAAAATAGTTTATTCATGCTGAATACTAATTTGCTGCAGATAATTTGCTAACAGATAAAAATCAATTTCTATTTTATTTTTACAGACAACAACTTTAATAGGTCTTCTGAAGACAGCTAGACTACTGCGTTTGGTGAGGGTAGCAAGGAAATTGGACAGATACTCAGAATATGGTGCTGCAGTTCTGATGCTCCTTATGTGCATATTTGCACTAATTGCACACTGGCTTGCTTGCATTTGGTATGCCATTGGAAATGTAGAAAGACCTTACCTGGCTCACAAGATTGGCTGGTTGGATTCTTTAGGAGAACAATTAGGAAAACATTACAATAAGAGTGATGCAAGCTCTGGACCATCCATCAAGGACAAATATGTTACAGCACTTTATTTTACCTTCAGCAGTCTGACAAGTGTAGGATTTGGAAATGTGTCTCCAAACACCAACTCAGAGAAAATCTTTTCCATCTGTGTTATGTTGATTGGCTGTAAGTAGTTTTATTTTATTAATTTTTATCTTTTTTTTTTCTTGCTCATTTTTTCTCTCTCCCTTTTTTCATTTTTTTTTTTTTTTTTGTCATTTTGAGCAAATGACTTAACAGCCCAATAAGATTATAAAAACACAGCCGGAAGGGCAAATTCCCAGGGAAAGCCATGTTATATGCAAAATATGTTGTGACTCATGCAGTGTCAGGAAGTAGTCAAATTGCTTGACTACTCAAAATCTGTTACCCAAACTGTCAGAAGTTTTATGTTGTGTATCTATCTGTAAGCAAATCCTATAGAGGGTAGGAAGCAGAGTTTTGAGTGGATTTAGCAAACTGCAGCCCAACAGTTTTTGGATAATCAAATTATATTTTATTTGTCTATTTAAATGCTGATCTTATATATGTATGTTTAGCTTCTTAACCCTGCTTTTTGTTCTTAACTTGTACTTAATCTCAGTTCCTAGTTCTTAGTTCTACAGAAGTCCATAGAATTAGATTAACCTAATTTACAACATTAAATTTAGGACTACAAATCTCCAAAGAGAAATATTACCAACCTGATTATGATTTGTTATTTAGCTTCATCTGCTGTGTTAGTGCTAATACAATAGAATCAATAGAAAACTTCAGGTAAATCAATTCCACATCTCTGAAAATGTTAATAGTCTCATCTAAGCTGTTTTACATAAAAAAGTATATTAAAAGAACTGTTGTACCATCTGCAAAACCCAACAATTAGACTTAAGTAACATGTTTCTATTTAATCCAGCACTAATGTATGCTAGCATTTTTGGAAATGTATCTGCAATAATCCAAAGACTCTACTCGGGAACTGCACGGTATCACATGCAAATGCTGCGAGTAAAGGAGTTTATACGCTTTCATCAAATCCCCAACCCTCTGCGGCAGCGACTTGAGGAATACTTCCAGCATGCATGGACATACACCAACGGCATTGACATGAACATGGTATGTTTTTCTGTTTTTCAGGCACAGATAATGAGGAATAGATAAATGCATCAGAATTTAGAAAGATATTGCAAATCTTCATTATTTATGAGCTGTAAAAGTACAAGCATAAAAGGCTGATATTAGCAATTGTTGAAAATCGAGACATTACAAGCTTGGCATCCAAATATTTAACTGTCTAGATTACTACAAACTATATCCAAAATCTGAACTCTGACTGTGTGTAGGACAGCTTGAGAAGTACATGTGGCTATTATAAGCTTAAGACAAAAAAAAAAAAAAATTATAGGTTTCATATTTCTGACATAGCTGTTCCAGAATTTTGCTTGTTCTTTGGCCTGATTTTCCGCTTCCAGTATCAAACAAGAGTATCTTTGTTGGTATCTACAGAGTTATTCTCCTTGTGGAGATCTTTTTCAAAATACTATTGTGTAACTTAGAACAGGTATTTTGGGAAGAGGTGGAAGAGAGGAGCAAGCCTGTGGATTAGCTGTTCTTTTCAGAGTGAAACAGCCTAACCATACAGTAGTCTGGACAGTAGTTTGCTTGCATTCATAACCGTGTAATTCTGCATTTAAAGTCAACACAGTACTGCTAACCATTTGACATTTCTAGGAAGTGTCAAGGAGCACCCCTCATAGTTTGTGTTCTTGATAAAAAAAAAACTGTAAAACACTTCTTATATAAAAATATATTATGTGGCCAGCTAAAAAAGAATAACAATCTGCTAATGAGCAAAAATAAGCATCTCTATTTCTGGATGATTTTCTGACGACAGCAACATTTTTTCTGAAAAGTTGACATCGGTTTGAAGACACTGAGAGCATGGTGCATCTTAAGGATCTATGAATCTCTCTCTCTAGAGGGATGCTCTCCTGAGCTATTCTGAGTTATAAAGACTTTGCAGAGCTCTCCATAAAGCTGGCAAGAACAAGAAAATCTATACAGTTGTGTAGCAAATTAACTAGAAATCAACCTCAAAAATTTTGACATAAATTCAGACAGCTTCAATGTGGTATCTATGCATGTGCTTGTGAATGACTGTCAGAGTTGTACACTTTCATGCAGTGAGCAGAAACAATGGTCTTGATTAAAAGCTTTTATAAAGCTGGATCACTGACAGCCTGACTGTTAATGGTTGCCATTAAGTAAAACAGACTTTAAAATTAAGACAGGAAATAAAATATATTGGGCTTCACATCCCACTTCCATGAGTGTCCATTCCAGAGGGATATTATGCCTAGTGCAAGACAAGGGTATTTGCACAAACCTCTGCTGGGGATTACTGCAGTGGAAGGCAGCATCAGTAACTTCATCATGTGTGGCACTGAATGGTCCTAATTCCTTGTGATGGCAATGGGATTGTGGGGTACTCAGCACTTTGCAGGATCAGGCCCTTAAGCTGCAGGTGTGTGTGGCCTAAGCCTAAAGTAGCTCACAGAATTATTTCTGAAGATATCACAAAATCATTTATGCGGTAACTAATTCATTACCACTAATGGATATATTAAGAACACCTGTTTCATATGAACTAGTAACTAAAACTTGATGTTGTCAGGTTAAATTTTGTGTAATGCAGGAATTGGTGTACTGGAAGTAGTCTTGAACTTGTAATAAATGTGAAATACTAACTAAATGGATTAACCAGCCCACATTCTGCAATATGATTGTGAGGAAGTACAGAGGCTTTGTTTTAAATAAAATGTGGAAAAAAAAACGAGTTTAGTATCTTGTTTTGTTATATTTTATTTCTTATTCTTTTCACAATTCTATCCCTCAAATTTTATGGCAGTCAATTTTCTTTAAAAGTGAGTTGAATATATGACATTTAGTGCAAGGATATTATAAGAATTATGTGATATATGTTGTACTTATGAAAGATTTATCTCTTTCCTGTTTGCTTCATACCTAAATACATGGAATAACACCACCCACTGGTAAGAGCAGGAGGTATTTATATCAAATTTAATTCCAGTATAAAGTGTGGAGAATATCCATGTTATCTGTCGGGTTTAGAGCTTGTTCAATGCTTTCTAATTTTAACTGTAACTTTTTGCATGATGAAGGGTAGATAGCAAAGGGAAATAATTCAAGTAGAATCAGATGTGGGGCAAAATGGTCACTAAAAACTAGGCATTAAAAAATGCTAATCCAACCACATTTATTAATCACTGTTTTACCCCACAACTCAAATCATGCTTTTCTGCCCAAAAAAGGTCATGTGCATATTGGTTTGCATTACATAGTTGCTCTATAGGAATGCCACTCTGACAAAGTTGCCATGCTGATCATTCTGCATTTTCCTTTGCCTGAATGCTTTTACTTCAAAGCATATATGCATGTTAGCATAAGCAGCAATGAAGTTTTCTTGGCTATAAGCCATGTGCATATGAAATGGACTTGCATGTGGTGTTAACTTAATTTTGCATGAAATATTTGCATTTACACACCAAGGGGCTAATACTGTCCTCAGACAAATGTGTTTAACTCCTGTCAATATTTACTGGGAGTTTTCTGAAATATCTGAAGGCAGAATTTGATCCAGTGTCTTTCTTTTTCATTTCATGACTGAAAACCAAATAAAAATCAGAAACTCAGTCCTCTTTCTCCTTTGAAATATGAAATGCACAAATAATTTACCTTTTATGTATATATGTACATGCAATGTATAACACACACATATTCATACATATATGATATTAGGGAATACATTTCAGAAGATGCTTTTTATTATCATTAATAATCTAAGAATTCAGGATAAGTGGAAAAAAAAATAAACAAAACTAATCAAGAAAAAAAAATACAAAACAAAAACAAGAGCAAACAAAAAACACTCACACCAGCCCCCCCCC
>JASSUY010038858.1:10333-26061 GCA_032466535.1 Forpus xanthops
AAAAAAAATAGCAAAACAAAAAAAAAATAAAAAAAATCCCTTTAACCTCAGGAATTATAGTGCACTAAGACAAAATAAACTTGATTTCCTAAACAAAGTCCTGTATTTTCTATTGAAAACCAGAAGATAATACTTTATGCTTGTTTGAAATGGCTGAACTTCAAATTAGCTTTAAAGATCTGCAGGTGAAATATGCCTAGAACATTGTTTATTTTTTCATTTGTTCCACTCTGCTTCATTTCTACATCTCTTCGATCATGTTTCATTGCAGAAAGCATTTTGATAAAAACAGTTCTGTATAATTATGCATGGACTGGATAAACAGGATTTGGGATTTATTTTAATCTGGATAAAACCTTGAGTCTATAGAATACGCATTATTTAAATAATATCCCTGTGGTACTCACTGGCAAAGTTAAATTAAAAAAAATATTTACAGTGTATATTGTTCTGTGAAGGATGTCACCAGTCCCAAAGATTCAAAGACATTGTTTTTAAACTATCCTATTCTGTTTTTCCTAAACTCTCTCTGCCGTATTTCCCCCATTCATTCCCATGTTATCAGTCCAGCACTGATAATAGCATGCCTGTGATGCTTACCCTAAAAAGAGTACATCTTTTAGTGTTTGAGGTAATTTTTTAAGTTATGCATGTATTTTTTACAATCCTCCCTCCTTTTTTCCATGGATCTTCTATGCATCTGGATAGCTTTATTGGTTTATTTTACCTTTAAAACAAGTAGAGTTCAAAGAAGTAAATAAGTGGGACAAGCTCTGAAAGTGTTTAGCCAAATGTACTTGTAATTAAAATTTTGCTTGTAGGACAGATGCCTTTTTATTTTGGGTTTTACCTAGTGCCATGCAAGGAGAGAACAATTCAGAATTTTTATGTATAAATTTATAGAACCTTCTCCTGCAAGCATCCAAGCACAGTGTATGTGACCATCCAAGTGCATGTGACCACACACTTGGCCACAGTGATCATGCAAGTACAGCAGAGCACACACCTGTCCTGAAGCTTCAGAACCAGCAATGCTACTGTACCAAATAAAGGGCAGGTTCACCATTGCTTTGGTAAGGCTTCTTTTGTGAGAAACGAGCCACTGGTCGCTGATGACAACACTACATTTGTTACTGCTTTTCCTCTGTGACCACTTCTTATGATGAAAACAGTTCTACCAATAGAACTATGACAGTAATAGCTTTGAACCAGAGAATTAGAAAACTACATTAAGAATTAAAAAAAAAATAAAAATAAGATGAAGTTCCTTATACCATTGGAAGGGTAATCCAAATTAGAGGTATTTGGAACCAATGCAGGAGCAGCTGGTTAAACAGAGGCAATATGAAATCGTGGTGGAAAATGGTACTGTTATTTGTTTATATGTCATAGTGGAAATCCTAAGATATATAAGACTATCAGAAAGTACTTCAGATACGGTTAGCGGGAAATTCGTTCTTTCATTTGCCATTACAAGACCACTTACAAAACATGAATGCCTCTATTTAATCAACTTAGAGAAAAGAAGACCTCAGGAAAAAAAGCAAATTTCAACAATGTCAATCTGTCTACAAAGTGATTACCATTAGCAGTTACTGCAACGTATTTTGTGCTCTAACATCTAAATACCAAAAGCAAATTAACAATTTTCCAATTATCGTTAAATTTTTGGGAAGGCGTGGATCTGGTCAGCTTCTACAGACATTGAACTTTTCTGTTGATGAGAGACGCAAAAGTCAAAGAAACTGAAATTATTTTCTGTCCTCCTCACCAAGCAATGTATCGTATCTCAGAGATCACCTTTCAGATGTAAAAGAAATTGTATTACTCAGAAACTGTAATGAGATTATAGATAAAGAATGATCCACTGCAGCTCCAGTAATTTCAACATAAAAATGTCACAAAAATCAGTGTCATGGCAATGATTGAAAGCAAGAGATCCTAATTCTTGATAATGTTGTCAGGCTTCAAATGTCATTAAAAGGTAAATTAGCTCATCATCACACATTGCTTCTCTCTCTGCTGTTGTAAGGATGTCCTTAATATTCTGGAAGATAAAGAAAGAAATAAACAAAAAATCTGCAACATTTTCCTGCATGAAGAAGAGGAATCATCAGAAATAACTCTTATTCTGTGTGAAGCCCAAGAGCTGCTGGAGCAGAATTATCACCACTTGTGAATGTTCATTTTTTTGAAAATGGTAAAAGCCATTGGAAATATTTTGGCCTTCTGCTTATAGTGGTAGTTAATTTCTGTAACTAACTACCATAGAAATAGTAAATTCTAATTTCTTTCTGTAATGGAACTATGTTGAATTACAGAAACTTTTAGTCCAGATGAAGACGTTATTAAAATCTAAGAGACATTTTTTTGTAACAGAACTAAATCTTGCATTATTCTTTCCATCAGAGGGAGCAGCTACTGGGGGACAGAGATCCTAATTCAAAATCTATACAGTGCAATTTGTGCAGCTCATCTCAGATTATTGCAAAAATTAGGTGGTAAAAAGATGAAAGTTAAAGACATGAGTTATTTGACCAAATACATGAATTACTATGAATTAATTTCACTCACCCTTACAGAATTAAGACAAACAAAATGTTGATTTTTAATATAAATCCCATAAAAGTGAATGATCTATGGTATTTGCTCTCAGTAATTAGTATAAAAATTATGCTCAAATTTTTGAGAACTTTATTCAGCATTTAGTGATGCAAAATTCAACATATCCTGAGACCTATATTATGCAGATGAGATCCAAATAGAGATCAAGTATGTGTGTCTATGAGAGAAAATATATTTATTCCTGCCTCTTTGTACCTTCAGCTATTCACTATATTTTTGCGGGGTGTCCTGGGTTCAGCAGCAGCAGTCATTTTTTTTTTTTAATTCATAGTAGCTGCTGCACTGATGTGTTTCTGACTTTCAGCCTGGGAACAGCACTGACAACACCAGTGTTTATAGTTACAGTTTAGAATGTTTTGGTTTGACCAAGGACTTTCTGAGCTTCATGCTCTGCCAGGGAGGAGGGGAAGCCGGGAGGAAGCAGAGGCAGGGCACCTGGCCTGAACTTGACCAAAGAGGTATTCCATACCACAGTATGTTATGCCCAGGATGTAAAACTGGGGACAGGAACCTGGAAGAATTCAGTTCATGGCTCGGTTGTCGAGTGGTGAGCAGCTGTGTCCTCTTCCCTTGCATTTCCCTGGTCATTGTTATTGGTGATAGCAGCAGTGATTTGTATTATACCTTAGTTACTGAGCTGCTCTTATCTCAACCTTTGGGAGTTACATTCTTTCAGTTTTTCTCCACTGTCCCAGTATACCAGCTTTAGGTAGCCCTGCTTGAGCAGGAGTTATAAGGATAAAATGACCTTCAGAGATCCCTTCCAACCTCAACCATTCTGTGATTTTGTCGGTATAGAACATGGTATTCCCATTGTGGCTAATACCCTGATTTTCTTTGGCTCGGATACTCTCTAAATATCTTTTGTGGAACAGATGTCAATACCTGTTCCAGAACAGAGGATAAAAGAATCTAAAAATTGTCATGAATCTTATAATTTACCCAAACAAAACAAAGTGGTCATTGCCCCAAACATTTGATGGCTGTCTGAGGTTAGGATACATAGATTCCTCCAACTGACTTGTCACAAAGTTGTCTAATATATGTATGAGCGAAACCTTGCCATCTTGAAAAGGAGAAGTTAATGAAGCTGAACTCCCTCTCCACTTATGAAAGACCATATTCTTCAAGGCAATGTGAATTATGTCCCTACTATCCTCACTAAGCTTCAATAACTTATTCCACAAAAAATGTTTTTCTGCTCTCTGAATGGCACTTTCCTCCTCTCTCATGCAAAGTAGATAAACCGTTATTTGACAGGGAATAAGTTTTGTTCCAGACAGGAAGAGACAACTGAACTTGGACTTGATAACTGCCAGTGAGAAACAACTGGTGTTTATGGTCACAGAATCATAACTGGGTTTCCTTTCTTTTGTTTTTCTTTTGGTTTCATTTAGTTTTGTTTGTGGGGTTTTTTTGGGTTTTTTTTTTTTTTTTGGGGGGGGATGAGGGTGAAACTGATTTTACATTTTGTAACCTGTCTGGTTTAGTAGACCTCTGTCTCTTGAATTATGCATGATTTCTGATTCTAAAGATGAATCTAACCATCATAATCCAAGATTTTTCTCACCAGGGCCCAGTGGAATCACTATTAAGGAGATACTGAGTGTAACAATAAAAGCATGTTACAAAAGAACAGGGCAATTGAAACCCACCCTGTATTCAAATTATTTATTAATTTTGTATTTCTTATTGACAATAATGTTATTAGAAGAGCAATTCTAGCTTTATAATTTTCAAAACATTGTGATTTTTTATTTTTTGCATTACCTTGTGCTGTATTCATATCATTTCAAGACTACACTGACTTTTAGTTGTTTAGAAAAGTGTATATTAATTTTTCTTATCACACTAGAATGGGACTTAAATGTCTTTAAATACTCAAAGATCTCACTGCTGAAAATAAATGAAATGCAATATTTAGAATTTTATTATTTTAAAGATAATATGATTTTGAATATTGGGTGGTTTTCTAGTACTTACCAATATGTGTTTACAGAATATATTGATGCTGACTGCCACATTGTAAGAACTTTATTTTCAATACAATTGCTCCTTCTCTACACAGACAATCAAAGATATCTGTGGGAATCAGATAATTGTTTATTAACACAGACTAAAAACTGATGTGTAAAAAATAATCTCTCAAAGTAATTAAAATCTGAATATTGGGAATGTACTTTGGAGGCTTGGGTTGGCAAGAGATCGTCTATACTGCACAACATATAACTTAGTTTGGAAAAATCAAATTCTGTATAATGTCAGCAGCTGGTCTTGGATTAAATACCTAACTACAAACTATGTGCATGATATGGTAAGCTTCTTTTAGTAGTGTTGTCTGTAGGAATGTTTTAACAGATTTATCTTCAAATCAGATTCTTGCTTGCATTTCTAAACTTGCATTAGTGGAGTAATCTCCAAAACTCCATTGGAAATCAATGTTATTTGAGCACCTGTCTTACTTCTAGCCATTTGACAATTGTGGTATTAAAGAGTAAACTTTCTCCCTCTCTGATGTATAGCATCTATTTTAGAGTGTAAGCTCCATGGGGCAGGGACATTTTAGTCACAGATACTTGAACAGAAGCTAGTACCTTTCAGATGTTATTGGCATATGAATAACTATTAACTAATATGCAATGATTTTAGAGCAGTTTCATGCTAAGTATAAATTAATTATCAAACTACTTGTTTCTTTAAAGAAATATCCAAAGTATCTTCAGAAATATAAACCACACACATGGCTTGCATGGTTTTTGCTTAATGGTAAAATACAATCCCTTGATAAATGCGATAAACTGAAGTTGATATGAAAAATTAATACAATTTATACTAAGGCTATGCTCCCATCTTTCTAACAATTCAAATACCTTTTCCTGTAAGTACCTCTGAATTAAAAATGTGTTTCCTATTTTGCATTCTATAAAACTGGAGCTCTTCTAAATAATATTCAGATAGACGTACAACAAAAGAAGTAATTCAAAATAGGTCTTTTTTACTCACATGACTATAGAACAATTTTAAAATACCTGCAATTTTTTTTTCTACCTGTATCATTGACCAAATGTATTTGTCATCAAGTTTCTCATTATCACTCAGTAAAGAAGTTGTTACAACCCACAGTACTTTTATTTCAATATAATGACATTAAAATAAAAAATTGCATAATAAACTATTTCTATTGGTGTGATAGCTATTGTAAACAGAGCAGCACCACAGATGCCTTTCATTTACCATATTTTCTTTTGCTTATTGTTGTTGAATGCTGGCTTTTTCTGAAGATGTGTAAATTTAATTTGGTAATGCCCTACAGCTCATAAAGATTTTGTATATATGTGTGTTAAAACATTCTGTTTGTTATTTCACAGCACTGATTTCCATTAGCAATCATAGAAACGTTTCAACTCAGTTAAAGGTATTGATATTTCATTTGTAAACCATAGCTTGGCTTGTGTGGACAGAAGCCTCATACCAAAAATGTATTCATCTTCTCTGTTAGCAGGGGATGTGAGTTGTGAATATCTTTATGCAATCAGAGTGAATGCACAGACCTTTATTGTGCTGAAGAATTAATATAGCAAAAAGCGAATGTATTTTATATTTTTGTCTTCTGTGCAGGAATATTTATGTGTTTATGCAAAAAAAAAAAAAAAACCAAAAAAAACCAGGCAGAGGATAAACAGGAATGAATTCTTAGGCTACTCTGATAACAAAAAGATACATCCTGTTCACACATTTGTAAGACTGGTAGCATCAGTTCATGTTTTGTCCTCTGAAATGCATTGCAACAGATGTAGCAGGTCCTAGGGAAAGCATATAACCCATTAATATAACTGACAGCAGATCACAGGATTTAACTGCAAGAAAGGGTGGTACATCATAATGTCAGGCCTGTTCCTCAACAGAGTGGGCAGTCACAAGATGGGCAGAACTCCCACAGAAGTCAATAGCAGAGATGTGTATTGATTCTAAAAGAATCAGAGGTAATATGATCCTAGAGAATTTAGCTCACACATAATGACCACGTTGTAAGTAGCTCACTTCTTCGAACAAAATTAACATGTTACCATGGTACCCAGGAGGAATCCCATGGTTCTATTGCAGGCAAACTCCCATTGTTCTGAGTAAGGGATGAGTGAGGACCATAGCAACTAGCAGCGTGGTTTGCTGAACTAATCATCTGCTTGTGTAAATCTGCATAACACCATTGTTTCAGTGGTACACGTTGCATTTTCTGATAAAAATCTAAATCCTAAACTTGCAAGCAGAATCTAGTTAACAGAAAAATCCCATTAAAATGCTGGCTTTGCAGCATTTAATCTAATTTTGCAGGATTTAATCTAATCTCTGTAAAAATATTTGATTTTGTTCAGATAGCTCTCATTTAACAAATGGCATGGTTACTTCAGCAAAAAAACTTCCTTATTAAATGTAGTACTTTCATAATTGATGTAAAGGAAATAGACATATTAGTCCAAATAGGTGAAATTCAGTGAAAAGTCTTCCATTAGTTGTCTTATTAGTTATCTAACGGCAATATATTCATTTATATACTTTAGTACCATTTCTTGTAATGAGAGAAATGTTAATAATGAATTTTGTAACCACTACATCCACTAGTATGTACATTAGTGTTCACATTGTATAAACTTTGCAATAGAGATTACACTATGCACTTGTTGAATTATAAGCCTCTGACAGCTCTTAGGGCCACCTCTATTTGTATGTCACTTCTTTCTGTCCAGGAAGAAAACAAAAATTATATAAAGCAGCTTTCATATTATTCACATGAAATCCTTATGCTTATCTTTCCAGGTCCTGAAGGGCTTTCCAGAATGCTTACAAGCTGACATTTGTCTGCACCTCAACCAAAATTTGCTTCAGAATTGTAAAGCTTTTCAGGGGGCCAGTAAAGGCTGTCTTCGAGCTTTGGCTATGAAATTTAAAACAACACATGCTCCTCCTGGAGACACTTTAGTGCACTGTGGAGATGTTCTCACTGCTCTTTACTTTGTGTCAAGAGGCTCCATTGAAATCCTTAAGAGTGACATTGTTGTAGCCATTCTTGGTAAGTAGATTGCTACAAGGCATGTTGAAAGAATCAGGGGATTGAAAATGAATGTTCATTATTGTTTCTGGTGAAGAAAAACTGTAAACCTTTTGCTCATTGCTATTTAAAATCGAGAAGTAATTTAAGGAGCAAAATCTGCATTACTGCAATAACTTGTGTGCACCAAAGAGCCCGTGTGCTTGGATATAAGAGCAGGAATAAGCCAGATTTATCCCTGGTTCAGTGGTAAGCTGCAAATTGAGTAAAGAAGATATCAAATTACCCCAGTTCTGATTTTACTGTAAGAATCAAAGTCAAGGACATCCTTTTCTTGAGCAGTGTATGAGGGTACTGAGGCACACAGACCCCTATATGTTAGGTGGAGAAAAATATGTATCTACTTTAGGCATTCAAAATGTCTTCTAGAGGTTTTCAGAAATGTCTGTTCCTGCCCACTGAGCATATAGAAAAGGAAGAGAACAGTAATCTGATCTAGATTGATACTGAAGTGAAATAACACGTGTTTCCCCTATGTTTCTGATTAACATGCTCTTGTTTGTAGAGCATCAGGAGTTTCCTGTTTTCTTCCCTAATGAAGATATCTCAGTGTTCAGTACAGCTGGGAGCTCACCTGCTCACCTGGTGATGGTTCCCATATGGAATCACTAGCCACAGCAATTTTAAAAATAAAATAACTAAAACATTGCCTAAACAAGACTACTAATTTTTTCTCCAATTTAATATCAGATAATAAGAACACAAAGAATAATTGAGTAGATGAGGAAGGATTTTCCTGTACAGAAACCTAAACCAGCTGCATCATGCATATGTTATCCTTTTTGTTTATCATCCACTATAGGAACTTGAAATCAGAAAAACAGCTGAAACAAAATCTGGGCTTGTAGCAGTATGTTGCTATTAATCCACTTGTGACTGAATATTCTGACAGTACTTTGCAGGGTGCGTTCAAGAACAGAAATACACAGGTGTGCCTACAGCAATCCTTCCCTAGGTTTTAGATGGTGTTATCAAGGTAATTTGCCATCTCACGCTGCTGCATTTCACCAGCTGTGCCAACTTTAGGCACAGGAAAAGAGATCATCATGCAAGTATAACACTGCAGCATTTTTATTTACTTTTGTGTTTTCTGCTGATTATGAACAGTGTGGTTCATCAAGGATTTCATCTTTTACATCAGAAAACAAGCAAATTTCTATAGCACTCACAATCAAGAATAAATTACAAGTTTAAGAACTCATCAATTTCTTCCTGGACCAGAGATGCAGACTGGTCAAGTTTTGCATGTTAGGCACATCAGATCCCTGTGCTCTCACATTGCAGCAATATGATTATGTCTCTTCCAGGCTACAGCTCCTCACACAAGGTGTTGCACTTTGGAGCCTAACTGCCAGGGAATGGTGGGTCAGACAGGAAGGAGACAACTGTGCACAACTGCAGCCAAAAGGAACTGCTCTGTGAGCCCACATGTTGCAGGATCCGTAAGACAAGAGCCTGCCTGATAGCTGACTTTAGTCAATAAATCTGTGGTATCTTGAAGAAATCTGCTACAAAAGAATACAAGATAAAACAAATAAAAATTACCTTGCAATGAAATGACACAGAAGACTAACAAAGATTGTCAATACTTAGCAAAATATTTGTAGTTAATTACTCCTTCTGAAAAACTTATGCATACAAATGGACATAGAAAACACTCAATGCTTTATCCTCTGGGGTTGAAATGAAAAGACTTCAGTCCAACAGAGGTAACATGGATAAAGTTTTCATACTCAACAAGTATTGCAACTTCATCACAGAAATCAGAGCTCTGAGAAATGTTTCTTTTGTCCCCAGGTTTTCCCCAATTTATTGGCACTAATGCTGCTGAGTAAGGTCTCATCAGTAGTGACTGATGCCACCTAATGCAATTCTGTGCCAAACCCTTAGCAAATACAATAGCTGTGGACCCCATAGAATCTATCCTCTCTTTTAGTTTGCAGACGAGACATAAAAATACTGTGATCATTCAATAGTCATATTGCAGAGAAGGCATTATATGCCTTGAATAGGAACCTCTGCTTTCATAAACGTTAAGATCAGGACTGTTAGATTGTTATATCTCTGACTCCTGTTATATTTCATATCTTTAACCATCCGTTGTGTCTAATGAACTGTGCTTGATGAAACAAAAGTAACAGGTTTTGATCTGGAGACATAATGAGATGAAAAAGTGATCACTTTTCCTGGCGGTTTATTTCCATAGTTAATCTTTTTTATTGTTAAAAATATGTGCTTTATTTCTAGTATAAAATTATCTGCTTCAATTCCTTTCCATTAGCTCTTGCTATGCATTCATTATTATATTCTAGGGGCATTCAGTTCCAAGTATTTTTTCTTCTTTATAAGGTTATATACAATATAATCAGTTACCTCTTAATCTCCCTGTTGATAAACTAAATTGACTGTGCTCTTTAAGATGCTCACTGAAATCAGCCCTTAAATTATTTTTTGCAGCTTTTAACTGCTTGCTCGCCCAGTTTTCTGCTTCCTTTACAGAAAATGGTGAAATCAGAACTACTTTTAGTAAGCTTATATGAAACCCACAAATGCTTAGTATAAAGGCAAAATCGTCTGCATATTTTTTTTACTAGTCTACTGTTATTCAGTTGCTGTGACCACTATTCTATTTCACAAGTGTTTTCCTAGTTCCCCTCCAAACACCATTTTGCAAGTAAGCCCTGCAGCCCTTAGTTTAGAGCATATTTTCACTGGTCTATGGCTGCAACTGCTCTGCATTGATGAAGGTTAGGTGCAAATTTGGGGAAAATGAGCAAGCAAACAGAGATGACAATTTTAGCAAACAGATACTGGAAATGTGTCAACGCTGGCAGAAAGAATTTTAATATCAAAACAGAGGCAGCTATGCTTAAAGAAGTTCTTCAAAACAGTTTCTGCATCATGAAAGTTTTGTGCTCTCTCTGAAAAATATAAAAACTAAGCTATTTTCTACTTAAATATATTTGAAGTTTCCTCATATATTTCCTTGAACACTGCCAGGGATGGAGCATTTACCACTACTTTGGGCAACCTTTTCCAGTGCCTCACCACCCTAACAGTAAAAAGCTTCCTTACATCTAATCTGAACTTCCCTTATTGAAGTTTAAACCCTTTGCCCCTTGTCCTATTGATACAGTCCCTGAAGAAGAGTCCCTTTCCAGTATCCTGTTGATATTGGAAGACTGAGGTCTCAATGCAGCCTTCACCTCACTAGGCTGAACAGACCCAACTTTCTCAGCTTGTCTTCATATGGTAGGTGCTCCAGCTCCCTGATCATCCTCCTGGCCCTCCTCTGGACTTGCTCCAAGAGCTCCATGTGGATACCTCATAGCAGCCTTCCAGTATCTGAAGGGGGCCTACATTGATGCTGGAGAGAGACTCTTCATTAGGGACTCTATTGATAGGACAAGGGGTAATGGGTTAAAACTTAAACAGGGAAAGTTTAGATTCGATATAAGGAGGAAGTTACTTACTATAAGGGTGGTGAGGCACTGGAATGGTTTGCCCAAAAAAAGTTGTGATTGCTCCATTCCTGGTGGTATTCAAGTCCAGGTTGGACAGAGCCATGGGTGACATGGTTTAGTGTGAGGCGTCCCTGCCCATCATGGCAGGGGGGTTGGAACTTAAGGTCCTTTCCAACCCTAACTATTATATGACTCTGTGATACTGTTCTTATGCTGAGGACACCAGAACTGTACACAAAACTCCAAGTGGGATCTCACAAGAGCAGAGGGGCAGGATCACGTCCTTCAACCTGCTGGTCACGTCCTTTTGATGCAGCCCAGTATACTGTTTAAAATAATAATCTCCATTGAATTCTCTTTCTGCAGGGAAAAATGATATTTTTGGAGAGATGGTACATCTTTATGCAAAACCAGGAAAGTCAAATGCAGATGTGAGAGCTTTAACTTACTGTGACTTACATAAGATCCAGAGAGAAGATCTGCTAGAAGTTTTGGACATGTACCCTGAATTTTCAGATCTCTTCCTCACCAATCTAGAGCTGACTTTTAATCTGAGAGATGAAACTGCAAAGGTACGTATGATAAATTGTTTTTCTTTTCCTTAACATTGGGCTGAATCTGTCCCACTGCAACAAAACT
Source organism: Forpus xanthops (assembly GCA_032466535.1). Lineage (NCBI taxonomy): Eukaryota > Metazoa > Chordata > Aves > Psittaciformes > Psittacidae > Forpus > Forpus xanthops. Next base: position 22,169 of record JASSUY010038858.1, read on the forward strand.
TGAAAATAGCAATTGAGAAAAAAACAAGGTCAGCAAAATTAAAAGCTAAAAGCTAAGGCCAAATCCTATTTAAAAAAAAATATATTCACCTTATTGCTCCTACTGAGGTCAGTTAAGCTCAGCAGAAGTCAATGAAATTATTCAGATTATGGTAACCTAACAGGATTTTGTGCTATATTTAAATATTGGATGCTTTGTGAAAGCCATAGGAAATATGTTTTCTTCAGATTACTATAGCCTGGGTCACCACAAGAGGAACTTTTGATACTAAATATAATTGTACAGCAATAAAATAGAAATAAATCAGATTATCTGGATTCATTTTCTGTCTAACAATAGAAAATATTCAATTGCCTTTCAAATATGAATTTTTTATTCTCTGATCTTGGAGTGCACCCTGCCTCCTAGGAAACTAAAAGCATACAAGGGATTTTTCAAATTTTACTCAGTCTTCAGATTTTCAGGGATTTCATGGTCTCTAAAAAAAGACCTACAGTGGTTATCCTAACTGTCCCCATTTGCACAGATCATATCTTCAGAAAAGTAGAAAAATTATCAGGTTTTCCTTTTATCAGACTGCCAGGATCAGTCTGAATTGGGAAAGACAGGAGAGGTTTGGCCAGGAAGGGAAAGAGGTGTTGCTTAGCTTGTGCTACTACTGAGGCTAAAGCTTTCTCTAGAATGTTGCAGGTTACACCAGCACTGGCCATGAACATGGACTATACTGCCCACAGAACAGCTAGTTTCCATTTCATTATTTATGAGATACTGCTGTTTTCTGTTTTCTGACTATACTTTTAAGGAAAAAGTTCAGTGAGAAGGAGATACCATAATTTGGCCTCAAAAGCCTTCTGAAAAACAAGGAGGAAAGAATACTAAGGTTTGGTCTGTAAATTATAGGAAAATCTTCACTAATCATATATGGATCTTTAGTTTAAAAAGTTAAAATAAATATAACTTCTGACAAGAAATGTCACTTTGTCTAATGCTGAGCCTTTTCTAAATAAAATATTCTGAAAATAAAAGATAAATTCTATTTTTTATTTTAAAAGTAATCTTTTTGTGTTTATTGAAAATGCCATCATTATTAATTTCATGCGAAATACAATACAATGAATTCATAGTCTAGTGATAAATTTCAGTTAAAACTGAAAGTTCACATATTTGAAAAATTCCTTGAAGATAAATTCACATTAACAATTTCAGTCAGCAATTATTTCCTGCAATTACATTGTCATCAATATTTTATTATTATTTTTTCCTTAGATCTGAGATAATTGAAAGAAAATCCCATCTTCTGCATCGTGGTGTAAAATACACAAAGAAAGGCCTCACTGTTCATGTTTCTTAGAAAATATGCAGTTGTTATTTTTTACTGTACCAGACACTATGAAAAAATAACTAGATTTCATAGAGATAAGGAAGGGAGGACAGGCTCACCCATGACTCTGAGCTTGCAAAGTCAATCCAGAAAATCATCCCCCAAAAGAAGCTATGAGCACATTCTGAACTTCAAAACATCACTCAGATCCAGATTTATTGTAAGAATTATAGGTGTTTCTGCCTCAACTTCTGTTCTTGTCCTCCTATTTATGTAAAAGTGCCTTTTTCCTCCTGCAGTTTTTCTACCAGTGGGCCATCACTGAAGAACCTTATCCGTTAGGTTTACAATGAAGGAAATAGAGAAAGATGTAAACATTTCCCACTTCTTTCCCTCTGTCCTTCTCCCACATGCAAATCTCCAAACTTAAGTGCTATGGGAAATCTCATTAGCGCAGGGAAGTAGGCTGAAGCCTTTGCCATGTGTATGTACACAAAGAGCATAACTGGTGTTATATTTGCTTATTTGTAAGTTCCATCGTTTTAAATAAGTAGAAAAAGAGTTAAATATATCTTGTATTTATTATGAGGAAAAAAAATCATCTTATGTAAGAAGGATAGATAAAACCAACATAGTATTCTGCTATGAGAATAATTACCTGAATTAACTGGATCTGATAGAGAGGAAGAGAGGGTCTGGAAAGAGGAAATAATGAGGGGTAAAGTATCTGGTATTTGCCAGACTTATTGTTGTAAAATGTAACTTCTATAATCATTATGGTATAATTCAATATAAATCTAATTACAATCAGTTACCACATTACTTCTTGCAATAGTATACAGTCTTTGTTAGAGGTTATTTTATTTCTTTTTCTTTAATTTCTCTAAGATTAATTAAACCACATCTGTGCAAGTTCAGAAAATTGGTAACACATGAACTCATGTCTTTCCACGTAAACATTTTCAGAACACTTTTGTTTCACCATCAGGTGGTGGCGTTGATGGTTTTGCTGTATTGGCATGAACTTTTTAACATTATCATTGAGCAATGCCATTAACTGGGGATGAAGAGGTTGATGAATTCTGCTTTGTGTAGTATTACCTTTCTTAAAGCTTGAATATGATTAACAGTCAATCACCGATTGAAAACCTGTTCTATTTAGATGGGACTAATCTGTCATTATGTTTCATATTTCATTAATCAAGTCTGACCTCATAATAAGATCACAAACTACTAATGATACGGATGGAGATAACTGCAAACTACGAAGACGGAAATTGTCCTTTCAAAGTGAAATAGAGGAAGGTAATTAACTTCATTTCTTACATTAAATAGCACTGCTTCATTATTCATTGGTATTTTACTCGGTAATGTAGGGTCCCATGCTGGCTGTTACTGCAACAGCTCTTGCGAATCCAGCTGAGCAGCAAACACACTCTATTCAAATACTAAGCTATCTTATTGGCTTGGAGATGTACCAACATATACGTATACTATGTCTTAATATATATTTTCTGAGACACCATGATTAAAACTCTTTTGAGAAGCTAATCTACTGGATTATTGATTAGCAGCACTGATTTAATTCCCTTAGCAAAGGGCTTTGTTCAATTTGTTGCTAGGTATTGTTTCTCCCTAGAATTAAAATATTTTGTTTCCAGGACACAGTAGGTTCACCATAGTCAGATCTTGATTCATGTGGTAATGTGTAAATGGTTGCCCTGGCAAGAGTTCAGGTAATATCTTCTGTGCTTACATACATCTTAGAGTCTTTTGGGAGTAATCCTAATGAAAGAAAATTCAGTGAAATATAAAACTATGTCACCTGTATTCAATACTGTAAAAACCAGGAACTGTAGATAGTTGCTGTGGTCAGACAGCAACAGTTATAAAGACAGCTAAACTGATACAGGATTTTCATGTTCATGGTAGGGAAAGCAAAATTCCTTCAATAAGATTACACTTTCATGGTCCAATGGTTTGTCTGAAAGTTTTCGTTTCTGAGATGTCTGTCTTTCACACTCCACAGTTAAACCCCATCTCTAAATGGAGCATAATACCATTTTATATAGTTTCAGTGTAGCTGATAATAAATGGAAACACTTTAAACATACATAGCAAGTATAATGCTCAATGGATCCAGACTGTGGCTACTCAGAACAATGACATTGACATTCAATCAAAGAAGCGTCTTTAGGGCAGAAAGCCAAGGCTGACAACAAATCTGTCAGGAATATGTCCCCATGAAATATTCAATCTGCTCTTCACAAAGAATCTGTTGACAGAGGTGCTTTGCCTGAATAACCTTCACATTTCTTATTAGAAAACATATGCTGCCACCTAGACAAGATAAGAGTGATCTTTCATGTTGTGCCTGCTGCAGAATTACAAACAGGCCTTCTCAGGTGCCAACTTGGTACCAAGACCTCTATAATTTTATGGTTCTTGCCCAGTAGATGACACTGAACATCCTCTAGGAGATATTTATTTTAATTACTTTGGAAATAATGTAATTTCCCACAGTTTTATCTTTGAAAAAAAAAAAAAAAAAAAAAAAAACAAAACCAAAACT
>JASSUY010038859.1:0-30553 GCA_032466535.1 Forpus xanthops
GGTGCTCCAGTCCCCTGATCATCCTCATGGCCCTCCTCTGGACTTGTTCCAACAGTTCCATGTCCTTTTGATGTTGATGACACCAGAACTGCGCATAATACTCTAAGTGAGGTTTCACAAGAGCAGAGTAGAGGGGCAGGATCACCTCCTTTGAACTGCTGGTCACACTCGTTTTGATGCATCTTCCCATTACTGTGCCATTTCTGCAGCACTTGCTAAATTCAAACTAAATCCACTGCAACATCATGTCTGGGTCAATCCACTGGTGAGGGAAGTGCAGTGTTCAGGCAGCTCAATACCGAGCCAGGACATGGAAAAGAGCTGCAGAAGTGGTTGGCCAAGGGCACACTGCACTGGAAAAGAAAGCATAAAATTCTAAAGCAGTAAATTCTACAGAAAACTAAGACTGACATGATAGCTCTGTACTGACTGCAGGGAAGGGAGAACAAAGCCAAGGATTTCATCCAAGAGAAACTGCTGCAGAAACTGCTGAAACAGGGCCTTTGGGATTCAGATTTCCTACAATTCTGCCTGGATCACTTTTCCCTGAACTTGCTGGCTCCTTGCTCATCAATCTGTGGTCTCTTCACCTCAGATTCACCCTGCTTCACAGTGGTTTAAATCATTTTAGTTTTTGTAGTCTTCTCACATGCTTGGTCTTTAAAAAGTATTTTCAGGCATTAGTGCGTTAAGCATAGCAGTCATCAACATGGGTTCTGGTAACATAGTTCTTACAAATGGTTACGTAAGTGTTTAAACCAGAAAGAATGGCATAAATTAAAAGACAGTACTAATGCTAAAGATGGTCTCATGTCAGACAGGGCATTGGTCAAGATGTTGCTGGACTGTGTACCTTTTCTGTTTGTGCATGCTGAAACAAAAGGGAGCATCCTGGCATGACACTCCTTGGAAAGTCAGTGGTGCAGTCACTGCCTGCCTGTCTGCTGGGGAGAACTGCACATCCAGTTTGGTAGGCTTGTTCATTATGGGGGACAGCAGTTCCCTTCATCCTATTTCTTGCTTTAGATAAAAGGCTGTTAGCTGGTGTTCCAGATAGCTCCTTAGATTTCCCCACCCTACTGCAGGTAAGGGTCATGCCAAGTACCCCAAATTAACTTTTTAAAGCACTGACCATACTCTACAAACAGGAAAAGATACCTCAGTCAGCAAACTGACAGTGGGATTATAATTTTTTAGGCTCATTCATGTACTAACAAAGTATGCCTTCAGCAAGGATGCTGAACCAGCTTGGTTACTCATGGTTCATCAGCCCAGCAAAACTGCTTCAAAATTGAGTCCTGGAAGTAGCTTCTGCGGAAGGAGGAAACTAGTGTTGGCATCCTGAGTCTGGCATTCTGCCTGCCTCCTCTGTCTTACCTGACAGAACCTGCAGGCCCTTCATATTCCCAATTTACTGGCCCACTGCTGATCTTTAGTGTGTCACAAAGCCTCCTTCACAGCTATTACTATCCATCTATTTTGATGCGGTCCATCAAATCTTTGAGGCTGTTGATTCAGGCCTTACTGATGTGCAGTTTACTTATTCTCTGTTCAGCCCATTCGTTTGCCTAAAAAGATATCTTCTTAAAAATAATACAAACGGAAACATTATTGATTTTTTGCATTACAAAGCCTAAATTTACAGCTAAGCTGCAGGTAGGAATTTTATTTCAGGAGGAATTTTCTACATGGTACAAAACTGAGCTGAATGGTTCAACACAGACAGTGATTATTAATACAAAATTAAAACAACTAACCAAAAAGCAACCACATTAACTCCAATTTCAAATCATAGAATAGGATTGAATTGTTTAGGCTGTTAAAGACCTTTAAGATTATCAAGTCCAGTCATTAACCTACCACTGCATAGTCCACCACCAAACCACTTCCCTAAGTGCCACATCTATATGTCTTTTAAAGACCCCCAGGGATCATGACTCAATCACTTCCCTGGACAGAATGTTTCAATGTTTGACAACCCTTTCAGTGAAGATATTGCTCCTAATATCCAATCTAAACCTCTCCTGGCACAATTTAAGGCCATTTCCCCTTGTACTAGTTATTTGCAAGAATGGGCTGATACCTCCTTGCAGCCTCCTTTCAGGCAGCTGCAGAGAGCAATAAGGTTCCCCCTGAGTCTCCTTTTCCTTTCTGCTCCCTCAGCCCCTCCTCATAAGACTTGTGCTCCAGACCCTTCACTAATTCCGTTGCCCTTCTCTGGCCACACTCCAGCACCTCAATGTCTCTCTTGTAATGAGGGGCCCAGAACTGAACACAGGATTCGAGGTGCAGCCTCACCAGTGCCCAGTACAGGAGGATAATCACTGCCCTGGCCCTGCTGACCACACTGGTTCTGATACAGGCCAGGATGCTGCAGCCGCCTTTGGCTGCCTGGGCACAAGCTGCTCGTGTTCAGTTGTCAGCACCCCTAGGTCCTATTCCACCAAGCAGCTTTCCAGCCACTCTTCCCCAAGCCTGAACAGTTGCATGGGGTTGTTGTGGCCTAAATGCAGGACTCAGCACTCAGACTTGGCAAACATAAAACAGCCAGAAAGATTTATGTGGATCCATGTATGTAGACTAACGCATATTACCCTCTTTGGCCTCCATCCTCTCACACACACTATTTGCTCTGGGATTTACTGAATCTCTGCTTTCCATATCTTGGTGGAAGCAGAGCTGTCATTTTTAACCTCTGATACAACACTGAGCAGCTATTCCCAGGGTTATATTCACCACTTTCACACTACAGCCATGGAGTGATTTTCATTAGCTGATTAGACAAACACTTTCATTTGCTTAGTCCTTGTTATTTACACGTTTCTTTATCTGTTCTCAGGACATACCACCGCACAAATGGTGCTACTACCTAACCTAGTAGATTGGTTCAGTTTTTTTTTAAATTCCTGTTACAGAAATACCTTTTTGCAAATTGTCTGGTACTGGTAACCACTAAACAACCACTGATATAACCAGAATCCTTGCACCACTACTCCCTCTGCATCATCAGTACACCAAGCAATGCAAAATGAGAATGAAGCAACAAGTGAGAAAGAAAAAGATACTGACAACTCCCTGTGGGGATGCTCTTACATATAGGGACAACATTACATTGGGAATATTAACACCATATGTGCGTTTGCACATATAAATGTTAAAAAATAAAAAAAAAGAACCAGGGTTGAAAAAACACAGAACATCAGATAATTCATTCTGAATGGGAATAACTTTATGCTCCAAAGAAATCTGAAATTATGAACTCTACACATAGGCTGAAACTGTGACTTCAAAGAATTGCTACAAATTCTGTCTGTGACAACAAATTTGGCTTCCAAATCTGGGTAATGTCAGCATGCAGGTCATTCTTCAACAGATAATGAAAAGAGTGTTTTTTTATCAGCAAAAGCGACATCATCCTACAGTGCCAGAGCTAGGCACATGCTGCTAACCCAAGACAGGGTATTGACAGAAAACTGCTGTGACAGATTTATTTCCCCAAGCAAATATGACAACAAGGTGATGATATCAAACACTGCCTGATGCAGGGGAGTAAGGAAAACAAGAGAAGGAAAACAAAAATCAACGCAGCCTAAGAACAAGTTCGAAAAATTGGGTAATGTTCACAGGTTCCACTAGATTTTCTATTTTAGGCTTTAAGACTTGCTTTTATTCCACAAAAGACTTCAGTTACAGATAAGATTGCTTTACTCAACACTCACTATGTTTCACCTTCTTTGATCTGAAGATGAAAAATACTGCAGCAAATGCATTGAAGGATTTAACTCTAATGCAGCTTCTCCAATTACTTCCTGAAACTCTTCTGAAATGTTGGCTTGTAGTTTTTCTTGATGATCCTTTCAACTTCAGACCAGGGCAGTTGTCCCTATCACTTTACAGTTACTGATGCTGGGGTTTCCCCTTCCACGCAGTTAAGATCCTTCTCCTCATCCCTACCCTGCTCAACAAGTTCCTGTCTGAGGGCCCAGAGATGGAGGGATGCGTCTCTATCACCAGAAATAAAAAACAGCTCCACTAAATGTACAAAATAACACAGAATCAGAAAACACAGACAAATACAGGTCTTTCGCAGATTAAACAAGATCATGACCCAGAAGATCAACCAATGTGGGCTGCAGACATGCCTAAACTGGTCCATACAAGGAGACACAAAAATGAGCAATTTGCTCAGTCCAAGAGCTGAGGAGGCAGATGGTATGGCTGAAGTCATAGAATTCGAATCGTAGAAGAGTTATCATCTAGTTCCAACCACCCTGCCAGGGGCAGGGACAGTTCACTCTAAACCATGTCACCCAAGGCTATGTCCAGCCCGGCCTTGAACACCACCAGTGATGGAGCATTCACAACTTCCCTGGGCAATCTATTCCACTGCCTCACCACCCTCACAGTAAACTTCTTCCTTATATACAATCTAAACTTCCCCTGTTTAAGTTTGAAACCATTACCCCTTGTCCTATCACCACAGACTCTAATGAAGAGTCCCTCCCCAGCATCCCTATAGACCCCCTTGAAATATTGGAAGGCTGCTATGAGGTCTCTTCTCTTCTCCAGGCTGAACAGCTCCGATCTTCTCATCTTCATACGGGAGGTGCTCCAGTGCCCTAATCATCCTTGTGGTCCTTCTCTGGACTCTCCTACAGTGGGCCCAGGATCTTCATTCTCACTGTCCCTGTGTCTGCCTTACAAGACAAGGGTGGTGTGGTCAGAGCATTTGCCAGTGAAGAGTGAGGCAAAGAAGTCCTTAAGAACCTCAGCCTTCTCCAAATCCAGGATAGCCAGTTCTCCCAATAGCTTCTGGAGAGGGCCTACATTGTCCCTAGCCTGTCTTTTATTTGCAATGTCCTTATAGTATCCCTTCCTGTTACCCTTCACATCCCTAGCCAAGTTTAATTCTAAGTGGTCCTTAGCTTTTCTAACCTGGTCCCTAGCTTCCCAGACAACATCCCTGTATTCTTCCCAGCCTGCCTGTCCTGGCTTCCACCTTTTATAAGCCTCTTTTTTTCCCTCTAAGCTTCCTCAGCAGGTCTTTGTCCATCCAAGGTGGTCTCCTGGCCCTCCTGCTGCACTTCCTTCTAGTTTGCATGCAACACTCCTGAACTTGTAGCAGGTGATCCTAGAATATGAACCAACAATCTTGGGCCACCCTGTCCTCAAGGGCTACATCCCATGGAACCTTACCAAGCAGGTTCCTGAACAGGCCAAATTCTGCTCTCTTGAAGTCCAGGGCAGTGAGCTTGCTGCACACTCTTCTCACTGTCCTAAAGTCAGGGGATCTCAAGAAGAAGCAGAGCCACAAGTTAATCGTGACACAGACAGACATCAGAGCTGGCCCCATATCTGCTGCTCATGCCCAGATGGAAACAAAAATGCTGAATGCAACTACACTACTCCAAGGGCTAGCCTGGTCCTCACAGGCAGCACTGGGCGATAACAAGCCCTTGCAGACCTAATCTGGCCCTGCTGTGCACAGCAGTCCCTGGCAAGTCTTGGTATCAGTCTCTTATCACCCACAGAGTGATCAGAAGTTATCTGTTGTTTCAGATGCTCCTATCTCCAGAGCCCCAAGTAACATGACCGCAGCTCATTGCACTGCTCCCTTCCCTAAACAGCTCAACTGGGGAACAGAAATGCTCCTGACCATAAGGAAGGTTGCTATTACTCTTATAATAATTTCTTTAAGGTCCTTTAAATAATTTTTAAAATACGATTTTCAAATAAAATGCACATACAGATTTGAATCCAAGCACTTCTGCTCTGCTCTATGCTTTGAAAGCACTGGAGGGATAAATATGCTTCTGCCATGTCTTCAGGAAACTAGCAACTGGGAGGAGTGCATGTACTAAACAGCACAGCCCAAACCCTACTGCTTTTAACCCTTTTTGAAAGCCTTCTGTAGAACAGGTCCAAGGGTGAAATTAGCTCAGCTGTCTGGGCAGATGAAACGCCATCTGTGCCATGAAACTAAGCCTTTCATGACTGAGGCTAATAGCTTCAGCAGTAATGGTTGTACAGAGCAGGAGAGTTCCTTGCCTAGAAATCCTGTGCTTATGTAATGTGGAGCCTGCCTTTCTTCCTTGCCCACATGATTTGTATTCTACATTGGAGAAAAGAGGTCTTGTTCTTTCCTGAGAAATAACTATGCCTTTCTACACCTTTGATAGACTCACATTAATCACATAGCTTAGGGTTTTCTGACAGTAACACGTGAAAAATAGTTACGTGCCTGCAGGCTAGGTGAAAATAAAAGGAATTAATGGGCATTATCTCCTCCCTAGGCTGTATATTTACTTTCCCTGCCTTGGCCAAACAAAACACTGAATTGCTCAGATTCTAGCATGTGGAAGAGTGAGACTAAAGCTAAATAAATTAGTTTTTCATAATCACAAAAAGGTGTCAGCGCTGTCTATAAAAGTAGATAAATGTAGAAAGCATAAAAGATAAACATCACACACTAAATATTTATTTGTTCTAATTTGACCATTCCAAGTTTCTTAGTGACTGGCTTCCAAGTTCAACTTCACTGTGGTTCAGACACTAAGATTTCAAGTAAAGAAGTATCAACTGGCCCTATATTACAAATGTTTGGGTTAATTGAAAACAAATCTTGTCATCCTCTGGAAAAAATAAATCACTCCTTTCTGTACCTTCAGACCTAGAGGCTCAGATTAAAATCTGTCTTCCCTTGCTCAAAATACTAGAATACATGCTACTAAACTAAAAGAAAAACATTTTGAAAATGGAAGTAAATTAAATCTGCCAAGGGACGGATCTGTTTTGCACTCTAGCAATATTCCTGATGTTTTACTTCTAATGTTTATTGTTCAACTTCATAAAATTGACTAACTAGCATAACAGCACCTCAAATGACTGAGAGAAACAGTCCATTAAAATATGAAGCATCTTGTTAATAAAATACACTCATCAGAATATACCACAATTCACCATAAGCTTGTGTGGTTTTAAGGCTAGTAAACACTTCTAATGATCATCAGCAAATCTGAGTTTTCTTCAGTGGTTCATTACATCACTTCTCTCAAAAAATTACTTTCAAGTCATAGTTAAGCAAAAAGGCAAAACCGAGAACTTAAAATCTGGCTAAATTGCTTTATAACCTTCCAGGGGCCTGTGGAATGAAGACACAAGAAAATCCCAGCCATAACAACACAGCCTTTCTCCTCTCATTGATGCTAGCTTCTGCTATGCCAGCCCGGGAGGCACAGGCAGAAGAGTTTCATTAAGCACAGGCAAGAATAGGAGAAATGCACAGTTTAAAAGAGAAAATAAGCACCTCAGTTTCAGGTAATGTTGTGTTCCACTTACTGGAGAACCTTTCGAGGAAAAAAAGGGATCAAATACACTAAAAAGCAGATATATATATATATATGCATATTTCTTTCTTCTTCTTTGTTATCTCCAGATCTGATGTACAGCACCAATAAATCACAAAAAATCTTACCTGTACCACATCTATGATTGACCAAGAAGATCCTGATGGATGCTGTCAGTTCTTTTAGGTTAACAGTTTCATCAGTTTGCCATCCCAGATTAATCCAGCAGTCTGAAAGCTTTGTCTTGAATCAAAATACACTACCAAACATTTCATTTTGGTTGCCATATAGCAAATGTCTGCTGAAGATGAAGAACTGACCACAATTCCCATTTTCAGGACACCACATCTTCATGGTCATCAAACAGATGTCTCTTCTTCCTCACAATTTTCCAAGGAACAATATTGTGCAGGACATCAGCAGTGTAGAAAAAAATATAAATCACATGTACTCACTCCAAGTTTAAAATACTCGACCCAAAGAAGGAGAAATCTATCCTCTTTGGTACACTGAAGACATAGGCTGAAATGTTTCTAATATCAAGGTCCAGAACTGAAGCATTTCATCACAAGATTGTCAAGACTAATTACAAGATTCCCTGCATGTCTTTGGTTTGTATGTCAAAACTGACTTTTTTTTTAAAAGGGTCTTAATTGTCAGAGGTCTGCTACTGTTCAGCCTTCTGGGAAAAAAAGAAATAAGTCTTTTTAGTATCAGCTGCATTTAACAAGTTACAAGGTGATTCCTGAAGTCTTTAGAAAACATGAGTCCTACTCATTATTGATCTCCCTGTAGAAAGTTATTTCTTTTTCTTCTTTCTGGTTTATTTCATATAGAGATTGCTGCAATTGCTTTTATCATTCCTCCTGGAGTCATCTCAGGTTAACTCACTTTACTAGATACACTTGCTTAAATACAGACACATTTGAAGGTCTTCTTTAAACATGGGCTAGACAGCAGAATTTAGGATGAAAAGAGTAAAACTGCAAAAACTTTTTGATTCAGAATAGGTTGTCTTAGTAACAGGATAATTGTTTTCCTGAAAATGACAATCTTGCATTGCATTATCTATAGTTAATTGCAAGAGCAACCTCAGCTAAGCTTCATTCACTTTTGGAATCACTCTAATTTTCTCTAAACTGTCCTATTTCTCTAACTGAAAGTCACTTTTCAGCAAAATGACCTTGACTTGAAATCTGATCTTTCAATTAAGAAAACTTTTATTTAGAAAACTGACACACAATAGTGTAAATGGCCAGTAAGTCTCTGCACAGAAACCCAGGCAACTGCTCAAGAATAATCTCTAACTCAGCACAGTTTTTCTATAATTAATCCATTTGGCTAGGATCCTTTTTGTAATCCACAAAATTCTTTTGAGCATTCAGGATAATGCTCTGGGTCCATTTCTGAACAAGTATTAAATGTGAAAAAGGATAGTATAAAATAGTATAGGCTGTTAAGTTTCCTCTTTCAGACATGCTTGCAGTTTACAACCAGCGCATTTTAAGACACATTTAGCAATAATATCCTATTTTTTATGTATGTCTGCTGCACTCCTACCAATTATCATCTGCGGAGGCCTTATGCACGCTCCAGCCATTTGAGAGAGAAGTTCAATATAGTACAGCCCCATCCTGCACACTGCCTACATCACTAGCTATTCTTTCTCTTTAGAAGAGCTTTTCTGATTAGGTCAGGAGCCTTTAGAGTTCTATCCTTCCTACATATAGTTGTTCATAAGGATGTACTGCAAAAGCCTTAAGACAGAAAACACAATCCTGGGGTCCCTGTCTGATCCCCACCCACAGTACAGACAATAGAATTTCATCCAGTTGCAACTGGATGAATTATTATTATTATTATTATTATTATTATTTTCAAATGGTTTTGAAACCATTGACTTATTGGTTTACACCAAAGATTGTCTTTCAGATAATGTCCTAATTTGGGTAAGAGATCTATTCTCTCCACTAAGCTTATTTCAAAATACTTAGTTGCCCTCTTCCCCTTCTCTTTGTCCAGTTGTATGACACTGGATGCAGGAACTTTACCCATGCGCCACTACCTGTAACAGCTTTCAGGAAAAAATGGCCACATAAGATCTGCTTTTCTAATCCAATTAACAAAGGAAAAAAATCTGTAGGCTTGCACTGGCTTTAGAGTTTCTTTTTTTAAAGGGAGGTGGGCTACACAGGACTTCATGGACGCTACACCAAAAAGAAGCAAACTTAAGCAGAAGTTTTTCCTCTGCTACATTTTCAGAAGCCTGTGCTGCTTCAGGTGCCATCCAGAGTCCCATGCTGTACAGCTAAATGTGCAAAGGGTAATTTTAGCATGTGTCTCACTATTCACTAGCTGATCACATAACAAGTGGCATGTTTCAGACAGGCCACAAGAGCTCCCTGAGCTGCAGGGCTGAGTGTTCACACACAGCTACACCATTCATAATGCCAGCAAACATCATGTCATTTGTCCAATTTTTACAGATACTGTAGATGAATACTAAAAAGGGAGTTAGGAAATCACCTGCTTTTGCTTGCAATTTACACAGCCGTATATGTACACACAATCAGAGTATACAGGTCTACAGTCAATAAAATAAATGCATCACGTAGCAATGCAAAGTGCAGAGCAGGCCACAAGAGTCAAATTATCGTTTAAAATATTCTGATCCTCAAAAAGATCTGAAAGAAATAGAATGCAGTAAGGCTTCACTAATAGGGTATGTTACCTCAATACCAAAGGCATTCTTGTGCTCCAGCTTCTTTCTTTGCTAACTAAGCACTTGGTTACCTGGATCACATTTTTGACCATGTGTGGTTTTTTTTTCAATGTACATCAATCCCAACTACCAATAAGCTGCCTGACCTGATATGCATTGTCAGTCCATCTTTATTCCCTCGTTTCATGCCCCAATTCTTCTGCAAAGGTTACCTGAGCAGCAGAAAACATAAGCAGGACACTGCAGTTCAGAATAATCACTGTCTAGTTCCTTCAATGCCAAGACAGTAGAGTAACATAATACTCATTTGTAAATGAAAATTGCACTCTATACTGCCCTTATAGCACAGAATAATGGCAAACTTGGTGCTTTTCCCAGCAGGACTACACAACAGAAGCAGTGAGAGGAGCAGACCAAATCACTGATAACTGAGAATTTAGGCAGGATGGGGCAGAACCAGCATACAACTGCAATTGAGAAGATTAATACAAATGGATGTGTCACCTGTATTTATGCATCTCACTACCTACTGCAGATCAACAAAATCCACAGTTAAAATGCATACACAGTGCTTACTGAATATATAACACATGGAATTTACAACTCAGATCCACTTTCTTACAAATTATTTAAAAAGCAAATGATTATTTCAGCAGCAGGATTTTGTAGGGAGCCTTCAAAAAATGATTTTTTTTTTTACAAACTGCTTTATCCCTCCATAGCAACTTCAGCTTTATTTCAGTAGAGGCTATTTCACAAATACAAAGAATAAATAAATCCCCGATGTGTTACAAAACTTCCGCTGTAAAAATGTAAATGCATTACCCCTTCATTAATATCTCACTAAACAGCTTTAGAAGCAATCATTCTTCTGCTGCTCACAACAGAAAAGTCAAGGGATATTTTCCACATAAATTATCTGGCCATTACAAGATTAGTGCAAAAAAGGGGTTGGGTCTAAGACAATAAAGTCTTTGGATCATCTTGCAAGCAGGTTTTCAAACGTCACACTAGTGTTTCCATTTCTTCCATGCTGGAAGTAACGTCAAACGTTTGTTCATATGACTGTCTTAGAGAAGAGCAGATTTTTGCATCAGATTTTAAGTGCTAGCACCAGCTTGCATCTACTTGATTTTCATATACTAGTGACTGAAAATACAAAATAACTTTTAATATTCTTCTATTGCAGCTGTCCTGTAGCTCCTCTTTAGGGAGGTGTTGGGCATCTTGCTGGAGTGGAGCCAAGCTTCAAGGCCAGTAAAGAGAGAATGAACAATAAAAGTGTTCTAAAACGTATTTGTGACTCTGAGACCAGCACCAAACCAAATTTCTTTACAGAAGCATCAGTTCCAGCAAACAACAAGAGCTGTTTCCTTAAACACAAAACCCCCACAGGGGACTGGCAGGTGTCTAGTTCTAGGACTAGAGCAAATTATATGCCACTTCAGTGTTAATTCCTAACTCCCTACCTAGGTGAAATGAAGAAAGTAATCTCATCACCTTCTTCATTAGGGATTGTAGTGACAGGCCAAGGGGTAATGAGTTCAAACTTAAACAGGAGAATTAGGTTGGATATAATGAAGAAGTTTTTTTACTGGGAAGGTACTGGAACAGGCTGCCCAAGAAAGTTGTGAATGCTCCATTCCTGGTAGTGTTCAAGGCCAGGCTGGATGGGGCCTTGAGTAACCTGGACACAAGAGAGGTATCCCTGCCCATGGCAGGGGGCTGGAACTAGATTATCTTTAAGGTCCCTTCCAACCCAAACCATTCTAATACAAATGTATTGCCAGGCTCAAAATTCACCTGGATCATAACAAAGGCATTTCTTTTCATGAAAATGTGGCTGACATGCATCACTCACATTTGTGTATGTACAAACAGCCAATTAATACACCCAGACACAACTATGCAGAAGCCTCTACCTCCACTGGGAACTGTTGCCTTTCTTTGCTTCTCTAGATTTTCTCAATCCTCAACTCTACTCTCCCATGCAGCAATTAAAAAAGCAAAGTATTTCAGGATCTAACAACGTGGAGGGAAGCCATAATAGTCATTAATTACATCAGTATCCAGCTGAGGTCTGTGTGCACTCAGTTTTACAGAAGCATCAACACGATTACCTTGACTCCAGTACCACAGGTATAGGTCCTGTGCTGTAATTGCTGCGAAGTGGCCCAAAGTGACTTTATTAAGGGTTGAGGAGTCAATGCTGACCCCTGGCCACCTGAGCACCCATCCAGTCATGCCCTAACTGTGCCTGGATTCAGTCTCTCAACATATGCCAGAGCACCATGGATACTGCTCTGACTTGCACCAGCAGTCAGGAATCAGCAGAACTAGGGAAACCTAAGTTATGCTCTCTCTCCTTATTCATCAAATTAACACAGGCTACAGAAAGAGGAATGTGTCCCAGACATGACGACAGGGGCTCTACACTACCAGGGAAGTTGCATACGTGTAATATAATGGAGCAACCTCCAAGAAGCTGACAAGGCCATAACATGTTATTTGATTCTTGTATATCTCTAATGGTACACTTAAAATACTAAACACTTTAAGCTTCCAGCTTCTTCATTTATAATTTTTTTTTATAGCCAGAGAAGTACAGTCTTGCCCAATACTAAGCAGCATCTTGCCATGCAATATGAAATTGCTGATCATACCCATTTACTAGGTCAAAAAAGCTAAGTTACCTCAGCTACAAATGCAGTACTAAAACAGCCATACGGCATTACAGTTGTGTTTTCATTTGTTTTTATGCATCACTCAAAAAACTGTTTGCAAAGTTCTGAGTACAAATTAATTACTGATAGTGATGCTCAAAAAGAAGAAAGCATATATGCTAATTTTAGATCACAGTTTGAATAAGCAGCATAGGAAGCTAGAAATTGTCTCTTCCTTTAAAGTGCAAACTGAGCAATTTTGATATGCAAGCCATTGAGGCAGAACCTTACAATGTAATTTTTACAATCACTATTTCCTGACTCACTTTCATTGGACAAAAAGAGCAATGCTCTTTACACTGTATGATTTTTCAGATAAAGTTTGTATATTTGGAACTCTCTTCTCCTTGGAAATTTACACTTCTAGTCCTTGAAGCACTGCAAACTTTTCCTAGAATACTCTTTTTACTAATATTTCTGGACTGTGTAAACCTAGTCTCAAAACCAGGCCTTTCTCAAGTTGTGTTCTATGCCCTTATTCATGCAGAATAATTCTTAATCCATCAGTGGCCTGGTGTGTTCATTCAGCAAGGAAAGTTAATGTACCAGTATCTGAACTTCAGTTATCCCTAATAATCCAACTGATCACCATATCTTTGCGTTCCAAGGTCCAGATGATGAAGTATAGTTACCTGCAGTGCTGATATGGTAATGGAGCTGCTCCCCTGTCTTCCTCTTAATGACAAACTTTGAAAAATATAATGTATAGACAGACTCCCAAGATTTTAAGAGAATTACTATTCAAGCACCTCAAAACAATCTGAATACTAAAAAGACTGGCCTACTGTTTAGAAACCTAGTGTTACACAAGGGTAGTAGCCTGGTGAGAAGTAAGATAGTCTAGTCCTGTTCTGCCTGGAGAGGTCTGACTGCAGAAATACTAATCTGAAGCATTCAAATATGTAATCTCTCCTGAGATTAGGGCAGAGTACTATTAGAGTAGATACTGTACATGTATAACATGCATTGTTACACAGTCATACGCAGTCTACCTCTGCCTAAACATACATCAATGCCTTTCCTGAACTTTCGGTTCTAACCCTAATAGCCCTTTCTACATTTTAGTGTCACACTACATACCCTAGTTTTCCTTTTAGAAAGAAAGAAAGGGATTTCTTTCTTATGCTTTATCAGTTGAAGGTGTGCCCAGCTGTGTAGCAGGTCAACCATCCTGCAATACTCTATTCTGCACACTGTATACAGCAAGTCAACAGTGTGCACACTACCCTACATGGTTTCTGGGAGACTCTTTCATTCTAACATGTCTTCTTAGGCTGCCAGACTTCTGCAATCTGGACTGCAATTTTGCCATTCTCAATGACATGTCCATGAAATCACAGAGGGCCTACTTTCCTACAGACTTAGGCAAGACCACTTTCCTACAGACTTAGACTTTTACAAAGGATAAGGACAGTGGGAAATAAGATGCTTTTATGTTTAGGCAATATTTGGCCAGCTGCAAGCATGTCAGTGCTAACCAGAGGAAATGGCAGATTTCCCAGAATACAGGATATACCTATGTCAATATCGAAGACCCAATCAGTCAGGCCAGCTGCAGTATGTAATTTTTACTGGGATCTTTGGGTTAATAAGAGCTACCCTTCTTACTGAAGACTAAATGTACAGACTAAATCAGAAGAATTGCTTCTAAAGAACTCAACAGACAATTACACAAAATGATATTTTCATATTCAGAAGATTTCAGCTAGAATACTTCTCTAGGTCCTAAAATATTTCCCATAAAACTATGCACTAAATCACCTAATGCACATTAATAAGGCTTATAACATACAGGTCATTCTGCCACACAGGCCTATGCAGGCATTCTGATTTTACTAGCTACATACCTTTGAGCTGCTTTATTTACAGCTTTCTGAAATTAGACAGAGTTAAGAATGTTGGACTCTGAAACTACATGAAAATGCCACCTATATGCATAATTTTTGCAAGACTGCACACAAAGGTGGTGACTGTATAGGCATCTAGATCTGCTTAACAGACACCCTGTGGGAACTCCCAAGGACTACCCATGTCACTAAAGGTACCATGTGCAGAAGTCTGCAAATTGGAGCCACAGCACATATTTGTACTGTGAGCCTACTACCTTCTGCATATACCAAGTTTTATACTAACAGAGCTCCAATTCATTCAGGTATCGTTCCTCACCCTCTTGGGAGTCAGACTTGGCTGTTGGGAGGAGGCTCAGCAGCCCCAGGCAAAGGCATCACTGCAGCTCCCCTCAGAGTCCTTCAGATACTAACCACCAAGTAAGTGCTGCATATATAAATCTCAGCTAGCTCAGGAGTAGGAAAGTCACTTTAAGCAATACTGAAACACAACAGACAATGCAACTGCCACATGCCTTTTTTTCCTCCTCTCAAATCTTATGCTATTTAGAATTTTTAATAGGTGATTTGGTAGAGAAAACAGAATGCAATTATTGAATGAGGCATTTCCAAGTGAGAAGCAGATGCAAAATGAAAAGCATATGGTATACTGTTTGTCGAATGAAGGTGTGCATAATTCTGACTAGACGGGCTACTGCAATTGTTATTATGAAACTCCCAAAACTAATTGGTATGATTCCTAAATGGAAGTTTAAATTTGCCATAATGAAAGAGTCGTGAAGTTTGAAATAAGAAAGGAAGGAGTACATTTAATACTTGCTGAGCGTTGTTAAGCAGCTGTAGAATACCGATCTTTGCTTTTACAGAATTGGTAAGCATGTGACAGGATGAATCAAATTTTGATTACATCTTTATCAACAAAGATTCTCCCTAAGTCTTGATGAAATGTTTGCAGTCTAGCACCTCAAGTTAAAAAAAAAAGGCTGAACTTAGAAACTCCATATTTAGTTATTTTCATGGAACAAGTCAGACAAACAGCGAGCCAAGCTTTTAGAAAATTGATTCTGTACTTTCACACTTGGAATTTTAAAGTTGGCAAGACTCTCAAAAAACACATGCTAAGTTTGGATAGCCACACTAAAAGAGCTCTAGGAAAAAAAAAAAATCTGTTGGTAAAACTGACTGGCAAGTTATGCCATGTAGGAAATTTCCTATAAAAGTGGAGATTAAACCTTCAGAGTAAAGAAACAATCTTCTTTGAACATTCCTTGATTTAATGTAATGCCTATCATTGTCCACAGAACAAAGGAAAGTGAAATTTTGAGGTTGGTATCTTTCAGATGCCTTATGGATGCACATCACATATCATACAAGTGGAAAGAACCGCAAGGGAAGTGAAGGTGAGGAGCACCAAGCCTTCTGGTTTCTGCTAGTAATTTTTTTCTTTAGGCAACTATACATGAAATTTGTAATTGAGGCACAGCAAGATGGTTTTAAATCCACAGTAGTACCATATGATTTTCAAACAGGTGGTCAGGAGTAAATGTTTCTGTCTGAGTAACTATGATCTGTCTTAAGCCAAGAACTGGGAAATACCCATCAAAGAAAAAATAATTACAGAAAACAGGCATTGATGCTAGCCACAGTATTGAATGAAGTCCAGAAGCACAAGCCACTGCAGAAGACTGTGAGGTGTACAGACCTTTTCTAGTTTTCCTTGTAACAGGTGGATTTGTTGCACGGGTAATACGAGGAATACATTTCCCAGCCGCACTGGCCATCTCCCCTAAACAGGGAGGTTTTGCAGGAAAAGCACAGAACTAGAGTCTCACCCCTGGAAGTCTGCACTACAGATTGCCTTCAGCAGTGCATGTAAGACAGTAAAATGGTTTACAAATCTGTAATCTGATTCGGACAGAGCTGCAATGGATTAACATGAAAATGGCTTACTGTGCCACTATTCAACTACTGAAGTTACCCAAGTGAGAAGAAAAGAAGGTTTCTTTAAAAAATTTAAGGCAGAACCAAAGTCCAACTTGAAGTACTAACAGCAATCAAAGAATCATACCTGGGAGTCTAATTTGTTTCTGAATTTGTAAAGTTATTACTTTTTCATTTAGTAGTAATATTTATTAAATACCACACTTTACAAATAAAAGCACTGTCTTAACTGAAGACAAAAAGCTTTAAAGTGAGATCTGGAGATACAGTGTTATTCAAAGACTGTGAGAGGAAAAAAAGCCTAAGAGAGAATTTTTGATAGCTGAAAAGTCTGAGTAAACAAATCCACTGCTGGAATGAGGAAGGAGAAGCCAAGAGAAGAAAGAAAAGTGGGAGCTGGTATTGAAGTAGGGGCACACTGGGTCAACAAGACAGTGGGAAAAATGCACAAAGAATTTTGAAGAGGATTTTATTCACCCACTATAAGGTAGGTGTATTTGTTAGAACCTGGTTAAAATAGGGGGATATATAGTGGAAAAGATTATCTTTTAACAGTTTCCTATGTTGTTGCATAGATGATATATCTATTAAGTATTTGAGCACTTTCCATCAAAGACTTTATGCATGAAATAATAGTGTTTACATGGTTCACAGAAGCAAAAATACACCTAGTCTGATGCAGAGTACAGAATGCAAAAAATGTGGCAGAGAAACCTCAGTAATGTGAGTGAGCCACCAATTAAAATGCTGTCCCTTTAAAGGTGCTTAAAGCCTCCTCTTTCCCCATGCCACTAAAGGATTTCATACAGTACTTCTGCAGTAGTTCAGCTGAATTTCCTGGAGGATCAAGCCTGCTTCCAGTAGAGCATACCTATATCAGTACTAACTCATCAATTCTTCTTAGTAAAGCAGTAAGATACATTTTCATCTTCTGCTAACCACACTGCCTACACTCAGACATATGAACAAGTGCTAAATAAAGTTGAGACCTTGACAAAAAATTATATAGCTTCTCCTAGGTTTAAGATTAGAGTTGAGTCCGAAGGGTGGGTATGGCCAGAAGCCTGAAAGGAAGGAATTGTATTGTATAACCATTCATGGATCATTCTAAACTAAATCACTGATCTTGATAAAAGAAAGACCTTTTTTACACTGGCAACAATCATTTTCTGGAATAACTTCACTAGGGACATGGTAGTCTTCATCACTGTAGGTTTTCAAGATGTGATTGGGCAGGGTGCTAGATAACCTCATCTAGGCTCTCCTTCTCATAAGAAGTTGAACCAGATGATCTTTCAAGGTCCTTTCCCACCTGGGCTGCTCTATAATTTTCAGCAAAGTAGGAAGTTTGCAAAATTAGAATTTTTAGAGAAGCTTTTGCAAAGGTAAATTGTAATAATTAGGCTGAGAAAGATCTATGATATGATCAACACAACCTGCTATAGGACTTCAAGGTAGAAACATGCTATTTCTACCTGCTGTTGAGCTCTCCATTTGAAAAAAACATTCTCATTTAATACACAATGAGGATTAGAATAATGTTGATAGTTATCTTTCTCACAGGTTGTTGTGAAGTCTGATTTGTACACATACATTATTTTAAAAATACAAGACAAGAATAATGCTATGCATTATTAGCACTGGTAGAATAGTAATACAGTTTTTATATTAACTGAACATTCCATACACAGGTAGTAAATTACTACTCGAAAGGTCTTTTCTCCTTCCAATGTTCCTTTCAGATTTCTTCCAACTCCCAGGCTGGTTATTGAGCAAGTTATAATGTCATTTTAAAAGACTAACAGGCTTCCCTAGGGGAAGAAAAATCTGCAGACAAAACATCACACGGAGGTTCTTCCATTCAAACACTTCCACGCAGAGATACTTAGAAAATGACAGTAGAGACAATGGCATTTCTAGTATATTTTCAACTGTGTTTAAGATGGACAAGAAATGCAACCCTATATAATAGAAGGGGCTAGCTTTATAAGACTGCCTCCTGATGCTGACTGAATTTAAAAATAAACTTGCCTGTTAATGAAAATCTAAAAAATTGCAAAATTTTCTTTCCACCTCAAGCATAACATTTTTTCAAATAGAAAACACAAGAAATCATGTGTCATTAAGGCTATCACTATGACAGGTAATTACCTAGGCATCATAACCAATAGACCTCTCTGCGTCATCAAAAGAAACAGAATACAGAATGAAACCTACCACCTAGTCATAATTCAGCATTTTATGATTAAATTTACTGAGCCCTTTTTCACACTTGATTGATACACTTTGATTTCACAATTAAAGAAAATTAAATTATTTGAAATGCTAAGCCATTTTCTCCACAAGAGTAAACCGGCGCTGTCACCCTGTTTATTGTCAACCTGCTCAAGCTGGTAGAGAATTTGTGCTATGGATTTCCTGTTCTATCTGCATCCTTCTAGTCCTTGAATAAAACTGCCTTACAGAGCCTTACAGAGAAACAAACACATATGCCTCCAGCTCTCATACAGTGGTTCAGTCCCTCCTTTGTAAGCCAGCTGGGCCCCTGTTTCATTTAAAAATCACCATCACCTCCTCCACCTATGGTAAAACCAAGACATAGATGACCCTGTGCCCAAATGAAATGAACTCTTCCAAAACCAGGACTGTCTTGTGGGAAAGTATTTTATTTACATCTCATTAATAGGTATTCTGGTTCCCATTCAATTCTCCCCAGTTTTTACTGTGCTACACTGTGCTGGTAATGTTGACAGTCCAGTTCAGCTACTGATCTAGCCAGCAGTTTCACTCCTTTCCCTGGCCTGGTGACACAGGTTTGAAACACCACAGAAATGTTGTCTTCAGCCACAGAAGTTCAAGATTATGCTATCTGCAATGATGGAGTGATCTGACTGATCAAAAATTTTGACTGCGGATAAAAATCAATAAGTGACTGGACACAGAGATGATTACCAAAGGCAAAAACTATATAGAAATAAACTGAGTAGTGATGGAGAATGCAAGAAAGACAGAGACTGGAGCACATGCCCTGTGAAGATGGCCTTTGAAGCCTTGTTGGATGGGGGGACTGAATTGCTATCTTTCAGTACCTACAAAGAGGTTATGGAAAATATAGACTCAGCTACAGGAGTGCACAGGGGTAGCTTAAGTGCCAACAGTAAATCAAGGTTAAATAAGGTTCAAATTGGATATTTGGGAAGACTTTTTCACCATGAGGCCAATCAAGCAGTGGAGCAGGTTGCTCAGAGTATGTATGATCTCCCCATCCTTAGAGGTTTCCAAGAGCAGACTGGATATAATCCTGAGCAACCCAGTCTAAACTCAGTACCAACTGTGCTTTTAGCAGAAAGTTGGATGACAGAACCAAAATCAGGAGTGGGCCTGTAGCCTCTGGGCATGGGAAAGTCTGGAAAATGAGCCAGGCAGACACAAAACCATGTGTTTCTTGCTGCAGCATACCTTCCTGAAATGGATTTTATGTAAGTTTGAAGGAGTATGAAGAGAAGAACCTTGCATAAACAGTTTAAACAACTTATTTTAATGGCAATATGAGACATACAGTTCTAAGCACTAAGAAATAATCTTGAATTATTTAGAATTTTATTACGTACAAAAATAATCAAGTTATAGAAATGTATCCATGCTCAAACACAATCACTTTAAAGAGTCCACAATTTAATAAAAATTTTAATACAAAAGTTTACCATGCAATTTAAAGTCACCATGTATAAGTCTGTTTTTTTTATGCTGTGTAAGATCTAACTGAAAAGATTATTTTGTGTAGACAATTTTACAAGAATTGTACAGAAAAATCTCCTTCAGCCATGTTTTCTCCCAGGTCCATGACTGGCTAACTTGCCAGGACACAACAGTGTCCAGTTCAAAAACATACCCACCAAATTTTCCAGGCTTCAGAGGTGGTGTTTTGGTTTTCTATGTAGCAGAACTACATTGGAAGTTATTAATAAGCATCATCATACATGGACTGTGGTTAAGGTGATGACATAAACAGATTTCTTTCAGATGGAAAGCACCTAGCAGTGGAACGCTCATCTGTGAAGTGGTGGTTAAAGCAGTAAGAAGATGCTATCCAAAGTGAAGCACAAACTGAAGTCAAGCCATAGACTAAGGCCGTTCCTTAGTTTGGGTTGATTCTAGTGGGATGGAGGGGTTGCAGGTCTTTGGATCCTATATAAGAAAAGTTATCAGAAAACCAGCAGCTTTTGCGAAACCATAGTGAATATGGACCTGAGAGGCCACATGTACAGCACTCAGGGGAACACAGTTCCCACTGGGAAGAAAATTCCAGAAATCAAAAGCCTCTGTCTCTGTCACAGAATCGTAGAATGCCCCTACTTGTGTTCACAGAAACTGAACTCTGCAAACTGCTACGGGAAGAAAGATCTGGCATCTTTTTATGACAAATGACCCAGCAAGGCCCCAAAGTCCCTCTCTTTCAGTTCAAAATGATGCAATACAAAAAAACAAGTTTATCTCACCAGTTGTAAAAGATTTATGTATAAATTCACTAAGCTGTGGGTTTACTCGATGCTTAAAGAAGCCAGTAAGCTTTTTCCCGGAGCTGACTTTTCTCCAGAGCCAGTACCAATATCCCTAGCTCCTCAGGAATGTTGGTATATGAATCATTAATAATTTAAAGGAAAGAGGAATTTTGACAGATAAAGCAGGAGGAGAAACCCCACTGATTTATTCATTATGTTCAATAAATGCACAAGTCCATTTGGATGTTTAGAAGAAAACTGCAACAGAAAGTGATTCTTAAAAAAAAAAAAATAAATATGGATTTCCAGTTACGTTTAAAATGCAATGCATGCCATTTCATCTTTTTTTTTTGTAGGTGCTACTGCATCACTGAGCAATAGGAATGCAATGGGAAGTTAACTGTCCAGAAGGAAAAGGGGACAACTACTCACTGTTACGACAGCTATTGATCTTGAGAATACAGGCATGACAACTGTATACAGTATTTTTTGGGCGATGCAGTTCATCCATCACCTACTCCTCAATCTAATCTCCAAACATTCTGCCATTACCCAATTCCCATCAAGCTGTGCTAAATGACTCTTTCCGCAGAAGCTTACAGGGCACGACCTGCTCCTCCTCAGTTGGCACCACAGACTGTCTCTGTATATAGCCCTGACAGCTTTTTACATCTATCCTTAGCATTCTTTTGGACCAAATTCTTTCTGTCTCTTCAGAATTGCAGGACAGCAATTAATAGGAAAGTGGGAAGATGCTAGTTGCAAATTAGCTGTGCTACAGGTCTTCTCTACCTCACTCTTATCAGTACTCTCACCCCTTGTTTTTCTGGCTGCACTAGACTGTGTCATGATTGAATTCACAAAAACACTTGGAACCATTACTGGTGTGACAGACAAACAGCAACCATGTTCTTGGCTTGAAAAAGCAATTCCAAGTTTCTGTGTCTTAGGCATTTCTCAGTGAAAGCAGCACAAAATAAGATTTAAACACTCCCTTTACAGCACCAGACTTTAATGCAATCAGGTTTCAGGAGATCTGTTCAAAAAACCAAACCAAACCAAAAAACCCCAACTGATTATAAATATGGGGATACCGGGGAAAAAAGGCAATAGCCTACAGCAAAAAAAGGCCAGATTTCAAAACCTCAAGAAATGAAAATATCTCAAGTTACTGAATTACACAAGAAAATATAAAGAGCTCTTTTGGGCCAGACCAAAAAGTCGATATATGCCTGTCCTATCTGCAACAAAAACAGTCACCCATCACACAAACTCATCCATATGGTCTTGATAAGTGGATAACTTAAGTTAAAAAGCAAGCCAATGTGTATTAGCACAAGCCTCTAATATTCTCCTGGGCTCCAATCTGTTTTCAACACAAAGCATTCCTGAGGTGCATGTTGCTTCTATGTATTTTTTCATGTCCCAGTATATTCCTCTTCATTAATTCATCTAGTTTCTCTCCCCATGTCAACTTTTGGCATCTCTATTGCCATCCTGCAAAGTTACCTCCTGCTCGCTGCAAAGATGGTTCCTAATAGTTTCATTTGAAGTACTCTGCCTTCTGTACTAGAAGTCACAAAACCATCCTCCTCTACGCATCCTCTCCAATCAACCCATGATTTTCTAGATCTCCATCATATTCATCTACCAAATCATCTCTACCAGAACTGGTTTTCTCAATCATTCCCTTGCTCCGATTATTCCTGTCATTTTTTTTTCTGAACCTCCTCCATATCCTTGCTGAAGTGGAAATCCAAGACTGTGTGCGGCTTTCAGCCTGCACATAAAAGGGAGCATAAAAGCCTGCAGCTTCATCTCCCTTCCCACATGCCATCCCAGGACTGGTAAGGTGGCAGTAGCATAATGGAGCCACACCTTCCCGCTCTTGCCAGCTTTCCAAAGATGAGAGCAGAAATAATACAAAGCTTCTGGCACATTCATATCAAAAGCAACACAGAGTAACCAGTTCCTTTGACAGGTCTCCAGGTGGCACAGCAGGGCCACCAGGCTGCCCTCCAGCCCTCCCTCTCCAGTGCTAACCTGCTCTTGAGCATGAGAAGTGCCACACACACTGCAAATGCATTTCTGTTCCAGGGACAGGGCTGCATGCACACATCTCTCACTTACTATGCATCCAGATCTTTCTATAGAACAGAAATCATGTTTATTTATTTCAAATGAGAATTCCAATCATAGCACAAAATTATTCTGAGGGGGTAACAACAAAGATGCTGCTTTCGGTCCAACATGGATTTATTTCAAAGCTATTTCCAACATGCTGCTAAGCAGCAGAAGTTGTAGAATTGTACAACACAAGGCAGGCTGCCAATACTGAGCTCTTCTGCAGCTGAGCAGGCAGAAGTTCAACATAAACAAAAATAACTGAAAATGAAAACTGGGGGGAGAGAGCGGGAAGGGGGCTAGACGGACAAACAGGCAAATGCCAATGCTGAAAAAGAAAACCCTAAAAAGCACAAGAACATTCTCAGTAAAGAAGGAGTATACCTCCTATTTAAAATGCAGTGCAAAGTAGTATCCAAAAATGGGCTTGTCCCAGCACTACTTGTGAGAGCCAGTACAGGATTTTAGACTTAGCTACAGCTCAAATGAGCCACTTTACAGGCTTAAGAAACTGGCCACAGTTTCTGAAGGTAGGAACTGAATAATCAGTGTGGCTGAAACTGAAGCCCTCCAGAACGCAAAAGCAGAACTAATAGCATATTTTTAAACTCTGATTAAAAGAACAGCATTTGGCTCAGAGCTAACTGCTTAAAAATTAAGATAAACTATTTAACCATCTTTGCAACTTTGGCCTCTCAGGTGTATGTGTCAAGCAATGAGAAACACCACAGAACTGTAATTTCAGAGATACCTTGGAACCGCAAACTCGTGTGATCCACACCTATAAAAGTGTCAAACTATAGTGGAACAGGTCGGGCTTTGCAGAGGACTCAGTTGGTTTATTTATTTGAAAACACTGGTTGTGCAGCTAATGTAGTTAAAGCTAACAAAATAACTGCTTGCTAAAGACTGCTCCTTTATGGGTTCTGTAGCCACAGCCTAAGGAGCAGCACTGGAGGATCAGCTGTGGGAAAACATGATAGAAAAGATGGAGAAATAGATTCTTCAGGCTAACGCTGGGACCAAAGGTTTATCTGGGATAGTCACAAAGAGCCAGGCTCTCATCAGCACTCCCAAGCTGTCCTTTGTTCAGCAGTAACAGTCACTTTTCTCCTTCTTAGTAGCTGGTGCAGTGCTGTGCTTTTGACTCTCAGCCTGGGAACAGCACTGATAACACCAATGTTTTTAGTTGTTGCTATGTAATGCATACTCTGACCAAAGACTTTCTGAGTCTCATGCTCTGCCAGGAAGGAGGGGAAGCCGGGAGGAAGAAGAGACAGGATACTTGACTCAAACTAACCAAATTGGTATTCCATACCACAGCACATTATGCTCAGTATAGAAACTAAGGGCAACTACCCAGAAGGGCTAGATCACTGCTTGAGTTGGGCTGGGCATCAGTCAGTGGGGAGTGAGTGGTTGTATTCTCTTCCCTTGTTACTTCTCTTATTATTATTACTGGTGGTAGCAGCAGTGATTTGTGTTATACCTTAGTTACTGGACTGTTGTTATCTCAACCCACAGGAGTTCCATTCTTTCAGTTCTCCTTCCCATCCCTCTGGGAGCAGGGGGAGCATGAAGGGGAGTGAGCAAGCAGCTGGATGGTTCTGGGTTGCCAGCTAGGCTTAAACCACAACACAAGCCAATAGAAGAAATTCTTTGGTAACTTAAGGGCAGTTCTGAGCTGTTATTAGTTGCTATTTTGTAACATTAAAACATTGCACGTCAGCAGAAATTCAATGGAACTTCAGGGAAAAGGCCCCTGAAAAGCACTACTGCAACTGAAGAATCAGGTTGAGGTCAGGGAGCACTGGAATGAAAGATCTTAGGCGGCCTTAAGGAGGTGAGAGAAGTTTCTCTTAAAAAGTGTCAAGTATGGCTTTGCTACCAGTTCAATGTATGATTTAGGTAGCGCTTCTTAGCCTGCTGCCCAAAGATCACTGAAATGACCAAAGGAAAAAATATGTGCTTACTTCTATGCACACAGAAACAAAGTGCAAAAGAAAAACATGAATCACCATTGAGTATTCAAAGCACAATCCAAACTTTCTGTTGACAATAAATTAAAAAGAAAATCTACTTGAAGCAACACTACCCAAGATGAATAGTGGTTTTGTCTTTTCTTCCTATCTCTTGATCCTGGAATGTAGCCCAGCCCTTGACTAACGATACACAAAGAGCACTGGTGAGAAAGACAGTGTAAATACCCAGATTAGAAAATTTACTGCTGAAAAAAAATTAGGTAGGAATAAAATCCAGCAACATAATAAAGGGTTCATTGCAGGAAAACCCATCACATCATCCCCCCAAAGATCAAGAAATTGCTCAGAACAGACATGGTAAATCAAAGCTAGAATCTTCCCAAAGGAACAAGAGAAACAAAACACTTAAAATATTATAATGCCAGCATAAAAGTTAATGTCATGTTCTCACCTTGGATACAGGCTCACTCTGAGCAAAACATCTAAAAAATATATGGAAGTAATAAACGGTCCTTGCCAGGCAGCAAAAGTTATTAGTCAAAGACAGACAACTGAATTAGGAATGACTGACAAGATCAGGGCTGTTCATCTGAAAGATAACAACAGGACTGAATAAACACACACAATATAGCTAAAGTTAATTAGGAAATATTTTTTTTTACTTGCCCTCCTAATACATAGTCAAATAGAACTAAATACATTTCAAATTGATACTTTGTTTAAAAAACAACAGATGTATAACCTGTGGGACTCATTGCCACAAATACTAGTGAAGCCAAGAATCAGAAGGATTAAACTGCAATTAGGTAAGTATACAAATATCCCTGCAGTTCCACTATAAGCAATCACTAACAGAGATTAGGGAGACATTCTGTAATGGAGATATCATTAATTAACAGTTTAGGGAAGGATTTCACACTCCACCCTCTGTAGCATCCTAGATGCACTACTGCTGGCTGCATGGTACCTAGCTAGGAGGACACTCATTGGATTACTCTAACTTTCCCTACATTTCCAGGGCTGTTCTGCAACCAGAATCGTTCAGCGGCAGAAGGTACTAAGCATGTGCCAGGAAGAATATATCCCTTAAAGCACATTTATCAAGCGACCTTGATGAGAGAAGTCAAACTTCTGCAGTTAAGGTAAATTTTCTGTAATCTCACTTACAGTCTTTTAATACTTCAGCAAACTAGTCCTCACTCTTAAGTCTTCCGATAGCTTACTTTCTGTTCTGTCATTACATCTCTTAATTTCATGTAAAAGTTTATCTTGTTACTTTTTGAGACCCAGGAATAGGCTGTAAGATAAGAACAAAGCCAAGAACACTACACCTAAATGGCATCTTTGTGACACTGCATAAGCGAAACCAGAGAGCCTATTCCGAAGCAGATACATTCCTTTTTACTCCTAAAAGTAATAAGATCCTTTGTAAAAAGGGAATCCTAAAGGTAATGGAAAAGCTGATAGCCCTGTTAACATCCCTAAATGCCTGTCAATGGCAAACAATAAACCAAACAACACGATGCAGAAAGCTGTTTCCTAGCCAGGCAAAACAGGCATGACTGCAATACAAATGAAAGCTTAGCTTGGGAAAAGTAAAGTCACCAATGGCTAGTTACTTCCTCACTTCCTTCCTGGCTGCATGCTTGCAAGAGTTGACTTTGTCCTATCTAGAAAAAAAACACCCTTCTCATCTCTTTCATGTTCTGTACCTGTTTGGTCTGGTGCTACAATATAAGAAACTTTGATAATGAATGTGCATTCTTATTTGTCCTTACTAAAGTCAGGGATGATTTTTCAGTCAGAAGTGAGCACTCTTCACAACATATAAAAATGTGGCTAACTAGAATGCAAGTGTATTGCTGCAGCATTTAGGTGTCTTCTACAGTTCCTAAATAACAGAAAACTGGAAAGACTTCTGAATGCAACTGTAATGCAAATCTCATTATTAACTACCACTTTACTCTACTGAGCAAATATCAGCATGTCCCTCCTGAATAACAAGAGTATTTCTAACAGCAGTCACTGTATTACTTAATGGAGAACTGAATTCGCTGGCAATAAATTCCAGGTTCCTGGAAGAGAAATGACTCTGTTCTCTCTGAGACAGATTGGGTTTTAATGAGCAAGGGAAACACAACGGGCCTGATCCTGATCTCACCGAAGTCAACAGGATAGTTTCTACTGACTTCAGTTGGCTATGGATGGAGCTCTGAGGTCCTGATTTTGCATTTGTCACACTTACAGCTTCATTAAAACCAGCAAGGAGTTTCAGTGTCACTCAGAGAAGAATGGTTCTTCAACAACTAATACTACCAAATTCTCCAGCATGGAAAAAGACTCATTATATGCAGGAAAGAAAAATAAAAATCAATTGCTGAGAATGTCAAATTGCATTTTCAAAAATACAGAACTCTAACTCTCTGGGATAGACACTTATGGCTCATCTTGTGCCAGCCCTGATTGTGAAGAAAGTGCAGTTAAGTGCTCCAAATGTATTATAATCTTTCCCACTATCACTTGCAGGTGCCTTGCTGACATTGTATTTTATTTTCAAGCCTACTTATTTTAGTAATCATGTTTTCCAGCACTAGAATGATCTGTTCGTGTGGAACTGGTGGAATGTGCTGGCACAAGCTAATATACTATCTTGTAACTAGTAATTTACCATGGATGAAGGATTCCGTGGGACTTTTTAATTTAGAATCTATATATACAGTTTGAAAGACAACTTTTTACCAACTGTGTGGTATTTTTCTTTCTACTGCTGTGCTTTGTAAGACATTACTTCAGTGCATGCCTGACCTACTCACCAAGTTCTTTAATGACCTTAATAAAGCACACATAAGCTTTGAGGTAAGGACACAATTCTTCAATTAAAACAAATAGTCATGATTGCAGCATCTCTCTATGGTGGTGCTGCACTCTGTTGGCAGTATACTACGCAAATGCAGCTGGAGACCACAAACCAATGGTCTTCAGAACTGTTCCACAGCATTTCCTCTACTTCAGACTCTGATCAGTCACAGATTTATCTCTTGTGCATCAAACTTGCAACAATTTGGCTACTTGGTTATCACAGAATATGTGCATATATGTTCTTTTCCTGTGGATGGCTCTTTTTATTTATAATTACAATGAAAATGACAAGCGAACAGTAGCTATTCTCCATAACAGGATTAAAGAATAAATCCCCTTAGTTTGAATTTACAAGTCAAAGCAGATCTATTTTATAAATTGGATTCCTGCTGAGAATCATCAATAAATACATAAAAGAATAAGGAGTCAGGGACTAACACACTAACTTCAAGCTGCTACACTCTCCACCCCCAGCAAACTTCAGGATTTTGGAGTAAAGCATCATCACACTGAAATCTGTAGCAGAATTTCTGACTTAAGGACCAAGATTTACTTCCTCTGAGCTAGAACATATTCTTGGTGTGTAAAGTGCCACCTGACAAGACTGCTTACCCACTCTAAGTTGCTGCACTGAAGAGAGGAATGAAGCACAGAACAAGGAATACCTAGGTAGGCACTAGATCTGCAGGGATAGAGGTGGCACCTGAACACATTCGGAAGTCTAATTACACAACAAAAGTAACATGCATAAATTGTGGTTTCAGTTATTTCTCATATGAATATTTTTCATATTCTGAGGCAAGGTTTACAAAAGATACAGGTATTTGGTGAATTCTTCTTTGGTCTTATTTTCAGAAGTGCTAAACATCAACTTCTAAGAATCATGGCCCTTCAAAGTTTCTTAATTCTGTTATCCAGAAAAACTCATTAGTTACATTTGAAGATATTGGTCTTAATTAGTTATGGTGCTTTTTCCCTGTGTCTTGTTTTTCACCTTTGCTTTCTTTCAGTTTTCATTCCTGTTCTGCCCAATCCTCCAAGCAGAACTCAACAGTGTAAGAAAGAGTGCTTTTAAGAGAGAAATCTCACCCTGTGAACACCCTGCCATACTCAAAAACAAGACTACAAGTTGAAAGGCAGTGGAGAATCACTCTGAACCCCTGAATTGTCCTGAGGCTTCAGATAGCTTGTGTTTAGTGGATGGGATCATGCGGGGATTTTTGGCCTTTAAAAAATTAATACCATCAGTAACAGGAGAACCTCTTTGCTTTAACTTCTCCTGCATACGGACATTGTTGATTCAGCTAGAAATCAACCATTTTACATCCTGCTTTCTGTATTCTGCTACAGGGATTGCATGTGAGGAAAATAGCAAAAAGAGAACAGATGTTGAAACTCAGTGAACTCGGTGTAGGAGAAAAAAAAAAGAATGGTGGAAGAAATACTAATTACACAAAAGATCACTTTAGAGCAGGTGCTGAACCCATTCTGTAGTATCAACCAGATAGAGCAGGTGCATCAACCATTCTGTAGTATCAACCAT
Organism: Forpus xanthops; assembly: GCA_032466535.1. NCBI lineage: Eukaryota > Metazoa > Chordata > Aves > Psittaciformes > Psittacidae > Forpus > Forpus xanthops. The sequence goes on from JASSUY010038859.1 coordinate 29,590, forward strand.
TGCCTAGGTTGATAGTTCTCCTTCTAGTACACAGAAATGTTCTTTCCTCTAGAGATAATACACTGTATATGATGCAATCAAGCTCATGTGACAGAGGGAATATTAAGGAGAAAACAAGCATGTGTTCCAAGTAGATGCTAAATCCAGTAGATTTATAACATATATATAACTGGCATAATTACACACTAGTGAAGCATGTGAATTTACATGTACCAAATCCACTTAGAAACTTACCCCACTGAGCTGAAAGTGGATTTACTTCAAAGACAATACAAGGAACTGATTTTGTAATCAGAAGAGCAGAAGATCTCGAATTTGCAATGTCAAACATCTACCACTTTGGTGGCCCATAATGGCTATTATCATGATCTACTAGGTTAATATCCAATTTCATAACTGGTAAATAACTGTAATTCCTATTTAGAAAATGGACTGTAAAAGCCCAAAAGAATCCACTGAGGATCACTGAGGAAACTACTATATAAAAAGGGAAGTTTGAGATCATATTGTATACATTTAAATGTACGGGAAATAGCTATTGCTATATTAAGGTATAAGACGACACCATTTAATCTAATATCCTGCTGACAGAATTGTCTAATAACAGACATTTCAGGGTCATATGAAATACAACAGTGATTTTAAGGTTCTTTCCAACCCTAACTGTTCTATGATTCTATGATCATTCACACTAGGATTTCAGCACGACCTCAGGCAGGCATCGCTTATGTTCTGAAACACAAGAACTGAGAGCTTTTGTAATTTTTGTGTAGCCATAAAGGTTTATTTGCCTGAAAGATATCCATACTGCAGACTTATCTCACACTATGAGGCCCCTTTTTGAATGTTTTCTCTTGGACTAATACAATGGAGGAAGATGGTCTTACTGATTTCTTTCATCACCTTCAATCCTTTTAAACACCTTTCATGTATTCTCTTCCCGTTTTTCAAATTAAATTATATT
>JASSUY010038860.1:0-11333 GCA_032466535.1 Forpus xanthops
GGTAAGATTAGCAGTATCAAATTTTGAGTGCAAGCATTCCTGCTTTTGGATGCTGAACATTTCTTAGATATATAAGTTGTTATTGCATCTAACTGAGTGAGGGTAAATTTTTTTGCACCTATGTCTGATTAGAACACTCTGAAAATGTACTGTGGGTTTTTTTTGTTTGTTTGTTTGTTTTTTCTGTAAATACCACTTATTTTTAATACAGAGAAGCATTGAGTCTTGCATTCAATTAATAATAACTAAAAAAATTATTGATGATCCTTTGCATCATACAAACACTCTTTTGTTTAAAAGACTGCCTGGTCCTGAACTGAAACATGAAATTAAAATCTTTAATTCTATAAATCTTCAAAGAAGTAGGAAGCAATGCTATAGTTTTATATAATTCTGGGAAAATAAATATATCTATTTGAATTTGTCTAATTAATTTGATTTTAAAACATATTTAGTTATTCTAATGAAATTTTGTTTCAGTATATGAAGGCTGCGTCACTACTTAATTTTTGTTAAAACAGAAGCTGCTACCATTCAGTAGCACTTTTATTTTCTGTCTTCTTAATTTTGTTGAGTCTAACATTTACCTACCAGTGATGTGCATTTTTTCAGCATTTTTTCAATAAATAGCACATATTAAACTGAAAACCTTCTGACCAGATTGAATAGATATATATATTCAGCCATCTGTAAACTGAACAATATTGTCTGATGAAGTTCATGGGTTCAAATTAATCCCTACACTTCAAGGTCTTTTCTGGATCACGTGTCTTCTGCCCTTTGTGCTCCCCCCTCTCTCCCTCTGCCAGCACTGCCCTAAAGGGGTCTGTTCCCACAGCTCAGTCTCTCATTTTAGCCCTTATGTGCCATGTCATTGTCTCCAGCAGCCTGTCTCCTGGCCTTCCTCCATGGCCTCCACCCGTTGGGATCATCATTTTGTGTGCCAAAGGAAAAGAGCTTGTTTTGAACCTTCCACTTGATCCCTGTCAGTGATGATGTCTGAGGGTCAGCCCTTAGCAGTGCCTTGAAAGATGTGAGCCATGCTCAGCCCCTCCCTCTATTGGTTTGTCTTTTGTTTTGTTTTGTATTTTTCATCTTGCACCACCCATTATTTCCTCCGCTTTGTCATCCATTGCTTCACATTTTTGCTGGAGATTCAGGAGCTCTGTGTTAAGCATGTAGGACTGCCACAGATTATTTTTTTTTTTTGAAATCAGGTAACCCCCTCCAGTAAATCCACATGTGTTTCTGTTCCATTAATGCAGATGGGCAAGTGGGAATCTTGAAACTGAGTTATTAATTTGCATACAGACCTGGGAACCACTTAACTGCCTGAGCAGATCAACCCTTTTGGCACTTCTGCAAATATTTTTGCATCTTCTACCTTTGCCATTTACAATGCTGCAACCTTTTTGGCTGCCCCAGTAAAACACTACTCCTTATACATGTAAATCCATCTTTTAGATTAAGCTATTAAGGAAGCTCATGGCACTCAGTTCCTAGTGGAAATTTTCCTTCCCTATAGGGAGTGAAAAAGTAATTTTGACCAGCTGTGCAAAAGGGCTTCGAGGGGCTACTGTTTTATGTCAGCCTGCAGTCCCATGCTCCATACTCTTAGCGCAGGAGAGGGAAAGGCAAAGCACAAATCCAAATCTGGAACAGGTCTGGAACAAACCAACATACAAAAGTACCTCTGACTAAAACCAGGGCTAATACTTGATCTAGACTATGCGACTTCAGTTATGAAAGCATTTTATATCAACTTGGTGGAAGTGCAAGAATATGACCTCATAACCAGCTGCAAAGGGACTGAATTTACAAACATGAGGCTATGTTGTCCCGTTAATGTATTATGTTAGAGTAACATAGGAGAGTTTATGATAAATTGTGGTACATCCATGGCCTTTGAACTCCAGATGTAGACTCTGACATTCATGTTTTGTGGGAAATCTTGGGATTTTGACTGGAATAACCACAGGAAAACACGTCTTACTCATTTACAAGGGAAATGCAAATGTAAATTGACTTCTGTGTTAGTATAAAGGTAGTACATGACAATACACAGAGTCTTCTGTCAACTAGGGTTCAAATAAGGCATCCTGTTGCTCCACAAAGCTGTTTTTAAAACAAAAGATTTATAACATTTTAAATGTAAAATATGAAGTCTTAAAAATAAAAAGACAAAATCAATAATGAAGTACTCAGACAATTAAAGAAGAGAAAAAGCAAGTGAATATAAGCCAGAATGGGAGAGAAAAAGGAGGAAGAGAGGTATAATGTGAGAGGTGAGGTTTTTTTAATTAAAAAATGTGTGCAGAAAGAAAAAAAAATTGGTAATTAGTATGAAAGGTATTTGGCTGCTGGCATTTTCTTTGTAATGTTTTATGTATTAAAATAGTTTTATAAATAAAATGCTATAGGCTTTTGTTCAAATTGATATTATGTAGATTGCAGTGGTTTTTAATGTTCAGGAGCAGGGAAAAACAATGAACAGAGACATCTTCGTACGAATTGCATGAATAGCCTTATTTTTCAGTAAGCTACCATGCAGCAAGCCAAGTACCACTCATAGGTATCATGATGGCTATTAAAAAATATAAGAATAGGTTTATTATTTTCTGTAAAACATTCTCTGGCTTTATAAGCTGGTTCATTTAGACTCTGCTGTGAAATACCTTAAAAGGTAACACAGTATTCTGACTACAGCAGTAATTTATTCCACCAGTTAATCTTCTAAAATTGCCCTCTGGATGTAATAATTTGTTATTCTTTTATTAGACCTTCTTCTGCATACCATGTTTATCATAAAGATGTCACCAGTGTGATACCTAGCAACCAGTACAATGTTCCGGAGGTGTTTGCATACATTTTCCTGAGGGAGAGATCTGCCTCGTCCCTGCTTGGGAGAGCTGTCAGTGTATTCTGATGTATGAGGGATAAAAGGAGTCCCTGCTGCAGTCTCCAATAAGCTGAAGTCATGGTCTGAAAGCACTGACTTGGGCATCACTATGCTGTGTTAGAAAATGTGTCAATTATCAGATGGACTGCCTAAGGGTATCGCCTGGGTCTAGGTCATAAAACTATCAGGACTAAGGGGGGAAAAAATTGATGAGGAAGTAAGTTGAATTAATTGATAACTAGGAGGACTGTAGGTGAAGTGCATTTGGTATAACCTGGACCTGGACATTTTCTTTCTTAAACTTCTTGTACAAACAATGAACGTGGAAAGCCTGAAGTACTTCCCAGATTTGACCCAGTATCCCTGCAGTCTATCCATGCATGTAATATTTTATTGACTTTCTCATTATTTCAAAATGATTAAGTCAAGGAAGAAAAGGAGATATAAAAATAAAAGTAAAATCAGACTAATATTTTATAGCTATTTTTCTGTTATTGAAATTTTTAATATACTGTGCAACTGTTTGTATGTGAATACAGTAGGGACCACTTAAATGTCTAGCCTCAGGCTTGATTCATGAAAGCTTTATGCATCATTTATGTAGGTATCTCAGAAAAAGTAAGGAATATATATTTCTATAACAAAGTTTATTCCTGTGCACACCCACCTCCTGCTGCCTAGCCATAGCTCTCAGTAGCAGAAATGGGAAGAGCATCAAGGGTCCTCTAAGTATCCGCACAGTTCAGGATTTCAGATGTAATAATTAGTAGTTGTTATACAGTGATACCTTGGAAGTTCAACATCCAGCACATTTCAGCCTTTCAGAGGCATGCGTGTAACATGTAACTCACCATGAGCTATGTGCCCCTGGAGGGCAGGGGTCACATAAGGTAACTTTGTACAGATGCTCCCCAGTAAAACAGGTATTTTGGAGGTGTTTCTCATTAACTGACAACTAATTGTTTAAATGCCTCTCACTCCATTTCTTTCATAACACATCCTGCCTTCCTCTCAGGTTTCCTGAAAAAAAAAATTTTCCCAAATAAGTATCTACCACATTTAACATGTCATGTCTCATTAATCCAGTTATCATTTGGAAACTAAGCTACCCACATGTAGGTCTCCAATATTTACAAGTACCTTTCACTTGCTGCTGGAATGCCACATTATGAGAGTGTTGTCGTGCTTTGGCTCCGAGTGTAAAGTCAGTACTTTGGTAAAAAGAAAAAGCTGCTTCTCATCTCATTGATAACACAAACTCACCTCTCTGTCCAAGGAATCATTTGAAGAGGGACAAATAAATACATTTTTGTCACTTCTCTTTGACTCTGTTCACTCTTTAGAGGAGACCTCTCCTCATACAGCAGTGCACAATTTTGTACAAGATGGATTGCTGGAACAGCTGCACATATGAATGCAAGACATTCTTTGTAGATGAAAGGAAGAATACAGTATAGCATCACCCTTTTGAAAATAGTCTGGGAATTACAGCCAAGAACTTCTGACTTTTGCTTGGCTGGTTTCTCCATACTCGATAGGGAGGGAGCAAAGAACCCTGCTGAGCCTTTCACAGCAGCTAAACCCAAATGCTGCCTTTGCTCCTTGCACTGTACCATGGGAATCTTCACTCTGCAAATCCCTGGGATAGTCACATCTGAATTCACAAGAGGTTTGCAAAACCACAGACAGAAGCAATGAGAAACTGGAATACTTGTTGCATGGGAACCCATGTTTTTCAGGGAAAAAGAACCAAACCAAACCAAAATACAAAATTTATGAATCAAATTAGAATTTAGTGTTTTTAAACTTCTCTAGAAGGGGAAATTCTGCAATGTATTTCCAAGAAATTTTCACTGTGAACTTTTCAAAAATATTTCTAAATATTTCTGAATACTCTCCTGCTCTCTAGAACACCCTGCCTTCTTCCCTCCAGGCAAAAAAAAAACAAACTACTGCATGGAGCAACAACCTACGTCTCAGCAGCTTTCTATGCATTAGACATTTAAAGAACACAGAAACCCTGAGCCACAGCTGGAATAGTCAGACTGGCACCTTACTAACACATGGAGTATCTGGAAATGAATTTCTGAGGGAAGACTGAAATTAGCTGGAGAACTGAAGTCATTGCAGAGAGAGTTTTGATTTTGGACAAAGCCTAATTTCCACCTGACATTCTGAGGGCAAATCCCAACAAAATCTTCAGAAGCACATCTGGATTCTGAATTCAGTGGGAGCACTGTGCAGGGGGAACAATATGACTCATACTGCTGAAGATACAAGCAGACCACCTTGAGTTTGTTTGGTTTTGTTTTGATTTTAGTTTTAATTCAGCAACTTTTATTCCTAAATCCTATAACTTTCAATGATCAAGCCAAGATGTGACAGGAGCATGTATCCCTGTGGCAGAGAACAGTCCAATAGAATCTGGGGTAATCTTCAAGGCAGACATAAATGGAAGAGAATGTTTCTTGCACTTAGGTCTACCTAGGTGTGACTTCATGTTTAAGAAGATCCCAGACCATAAATCTAGTAATATTTTCCTTGCAATGTCTTGTTTAGGGAAATCTTGAACTGCAGGTTCATTTTTACAGGGCCAGGATTTTGGCCCTCAGCCTGTAGCAAAAGCTCTACACCATGAAAAAGAAAAACAAACAGACAAAAAACAACAAAAAATAAACAACAAAAACATGCATGATTATTTTTCCTCACTTTCTAGGGCAAAAGTCCACCAAAACCCTGAAGTGTTGCTAAATGGAAACAGTAATTAAATAGACCTTTCCTTGATGATTAAAATGGAGGGATTAGGACACTCTTAGCAGCAACTGCAATGGCAGTAATCTGGGTTGGGTTTCCATAGACTAGCTTTTCTAGTTTATCTGAAGTACATAAACATAACTGCAAAGGTTAAATAGGAATCAGATAATTTGGTGATTTTTCTGGATCTTACTGATTCCAGTTGCCTTTTGTGCAGGGTTTTTTCTGCTCCCTGTAGAACTCAGATGTGAGAAAATGTGGGTAAATAATAAAAATAAAATCAAGTGCATTCTTCAAACTTCAAAAAAGGGAAGATGGGAAGCTCTTATTTTATCTGATTCATTCTCTAGAAATAGCAGGCTATTCACTACTGTCTTAAATCTATTCAGTTACTAGAGATAATAAAATTCTCACTAATTTCAATAATGAAGGAAAAATTCTCAACTTCTTAAGCTGTCCAAAGACTTCTGACATTTTCCAGTAAACTCAAGAAGGCCAAATGTTATACTATTGTAACTGACATTCTTTCTGCTCTTTGCAATCTGTAATAATCAAATGTTATGCTACAAGGTAGAAATATGAATTCAGCTTCCAATATATGTGTCAATATGACAGAATTCTGACAAGAAATGTGGAGCAATTACCTCTTAAATATACAATAATAAAGGACAAATTCTGCTTCCTCGGTCTCGGGAAGAATCCTATGAGCCTGTGTCAGTACTGGATTCAGCACCTGGAATCACAGCCATTTTCCAAAGCTTGACAAAACCCAGTTTGAATAAACAGACTGCAGGAAATTAAGTTGTATAGAAGATGTATCTATGTGTATGCAAAGATTTTAATTTTGTCTTCCTTTTGCTTTTTTAAGGATAAAAAAAAATATGAATTGAATAAAGCTAAGTTGCAGTCTTAGTATAACTACTAGTAAATATAGTAGCTATTTTATAAGTATTGCTGTCATTTTCTCTGACTAAAGTTACAGAAATTCTTTGAATTTTATATAGGGGACTAAATTTGTAATGGAAAATGATGTTTGATGGTGTTTAAATGCAGAGTATGTCACTGCATAAAGCATAGGGCTCTTTTAAGTTATTTTTTTTTAACTTCTTGACATGTGTCACAATTTGGAATTCTGCTCTCATGGGATAAATGCCAGATTACATGGTGTAGTATTTTTATCCTCTGTACTTTCACTGTAGAAGCATACAACATCAAAGAAGAGGCAGATCACTCACATCAGCAGAAAATGGAATAGGACTATAATATGCTTGCTTTGATCTCTCCTTCTAATAATTATCTTGGCTACATGCATACATTGAAAGTAAGATTTGAATTAATAAGGCCAAGAGACTCTGGAACATGTAAGAAGGATATCTGAATACTAACTTTGACTATCTTTAACAAGATAAACTGCAATTGAGCCTACAAACTTGTGGATTGTTAATTTAAGGCAGTAATCCTTAAATGTTATTCTTTCTTAAACTTGTCACCACTATGTTCAGCAGAATCAACCAGTCCAATTAAGACGGTATCTTTTCAAAATCACACTCACCTATAGTTGGGATGGGGAGGGTGCTATTTAACTAGCAATCATTTGATTTCATATAGGTTTTCAAACAGGAGGGCCAACGGTAAAAGTCATTACATTTATATAAAAAAGTCATCACTACACAGTCTGTTATCATTAAAAACCATTCTAATATTGCCTTAGGAAAGATATTGCTTTTGATATGGAAAGTAAATCAAATCATCCACATCCACATAGGATTTATAGAGGCAAGAAACATATTGCATGCCTGGTCAGTCACTTTTTACATTTTTTAACTAGTGTTTATCGCTATATTGTGTTTTGGGAATCCTATTTCTGCCCGATGTGAGTTGAAATTATAATATAAACAAGGGTGGTTGTGTGAAAGCCTCATAAGGTTAACACTGGCTGGAAGGGGGGAAATCTACTGCAGTCTGATGGTCCCAGAAAATGAAAATATATTCTTCTTCTGCTTCATTTCTAATATGTGTGAGTTACATCAGTAGCTGGGTAGAAAGCATGCTGCTCCTAAACCCAGATGTTGCAAATTCAAATTATTATTTGACAAATCTTGGCTGAGCTATTAACCATCATGCTAATACAATGCCCTGTAGCGTACAAAGGGATGCATAATATGCTGGCCAGACTGACTTAAGCACAGTATGAATTAAACACATGATAGAGAGCACATCTACGGTTCATATACCAAGTGCAAGTTCCAAAAAGCCACTTGAACAAAGACAGTCTGTCAAAACAGCAGAGGCTGCTGTTGTCCTCAAAATCCCAGTCAAAGGTTAAGAATGTTCTTTTAAAACAGGGTTAGCTGGGCATATGTGTAATAGATCAACATGCAGAAAGAAGTGCTTTGAAGAAACTCACTCTCTGCTGAAAACAGTCATGCTTTTCTCATCTGCTGAACTTACCTGTCAGTGGATGGGAGTTGCAAGAGAAAAGGTTTGACTCAGTGAAGATATTAGGAATGGCCTAGTTAAGTTCTGAGACCGGCACTTCTAATTGAAGCACAAGCAACAAGAAATATTCATCACTTGATGGTTCTATGTCAGATAGAGAAACAAAAGGAAGTGTTTGTGAGTGGGTGTAGGTATCACTACAACAAATTTTTCTGCAGAAAACAGTGTGATACTTCACAGACAGTATGATATTTGCAGAAAAGCACTATGTGCTTCAGCAGTCACAACTGTTCTCCCTCCCTGCTACTCTCAGTAGCTACTGAGCTCCCATGCTTGCCAACCAAAATTCAAAAACCTTTTTTCCTGACTTGCCAAGATTTCTGCTAGTTTTCAGTGTGGGAGAATAGGTCACTGGAGTTAAAGCAGTGGCTGGGAGTACATCCTATGTAAGCAAAAACTGTTCCCAGTAGTTGTTACATGCTTATTTTTCTCCAGCTGCACAAAGTCCAGACGCAGCATGCTGGGATTCAGGTTCTCATCAGCACAACCGCTTCAGTAGTAATGTTAGACTAGCCCAAGGGTGATTTAGGGAGCATCTCATGGCGCTTGGGCCTGGAGGAAATTCAGCTTGGCTGAACCTTCTTAACACTGCAAATAAGTGGTTAAGTTCAAGGTTTCTTTCCAATTGCACTGAATTATTGTGACACGCTTTTCTAACAGAGGGGAATATAAGACAGCTACAGAGGTTTTTGGAACACAGGAGACTTCTGCCTCCCAGTCAAACTTCAACACCTGATATGTTTAGAAATGTCTCAAGCTATACTGTTACAATGTAAGGATATAGAAGCAATTTTATTTTATACATCTGTCCTAGAAATATTCCAAGTAGGTGCTACGGTAATAAAATACTGTGGTAAAGGACAATCGCAATATAATCCCATCAGTGGTGTTTTTGTTATATATGCTTAAAATAAAACTCTTGGAACTTCTTGTGGCAGTATGTTGTTTTCACTACTGCCATAGTTCTGAACTCATGAGGCAGAAAGTTTTATCTAAATGTTAGGTTCTCACCTTTCCAAAGAAAAAACAGCAGAGATGGGTTGACCCTGGGTGGGAGTTCAGCACCACACAGCCACTTGCTCACAACCCCCAGTGGGATGGGGGAAGGGCAAAAGTGAGAAAACTCATGGCTTGAGATAAATACAGTTTAAAAAGTAAAGAGAAAAGGAGGGAGAGAGCATGATACCGCAAATGATGCAAGAAAAAGAACTGGCTGGATGGCCACATGCAGAGAATTGCAATCAACAGCTCAATGTATAGCTGGAGACAGATAACAAGTGGTGTCCCGCAGGGGTCAGTGTTGGGACTGATCCTGTTCAACATCTTTGTTGGTGATATAGACAGTGGAATTGTTTGCTGATGACACCAAGCTGTGTGGTTTGGTGGATATGCAGGAGGGAAGGAATGCCATACAGAGGGACCTTGACATGCCTGAGATGTGGCAAGTACCAGTTTCATGAAGCTCAAGAAAGTCAAGTGCAAGGTCCTACACCTGGGTAGGAGCAATCCCAGACACAGCTACAGCTTGGGCAGAGAATTGATTTAGAGCAAATCTGCAAAGAAGGCCTTGGGGATGTTGGTTAAGAAGAAACTTAACATGAGCTGGCTTCAGTATGCACTTGAAGCCCAGAAAGCCAACCATATCCTGGGCTGCATCAAAAGAAGCGTGATCAGCAGGTCAAAAGAGGTGATCCTACCCCTCTACTCTGCTCTCATGCAACCTCACTTGGAGTATTGTGTACAGTTCTGGTGTCCTCAACATAAAAAGTACATGGAGCTGTTCGTGCAAGTCCAGAGGAGGGCCACGAGTATGACCAGGCGACTGGAGCATCTCCCGTATGAAGACAGACTGAGAAAGTTGGGGCTGTTCAGCCTGAAGAATAGAAAGCTGCATGGAGCCTGCATCCAGTATCTGAAGGGGGCCTACAAGGATGCCAGAGAGGGACTCTTCATTAGGGGTTGTAGCAACAAGACAAGGGGTAATGGGTTCAAGCTTAAACAGTGGAAGTTCAGGTTAGATATAAGGAAAAAGTTCTTCACTGTGAGGATTTGAGGCACAGGCACAGATTACCCAAAGAATTAGTAAATGCTCTATCACTGACTGTGTTCAAGGCCAGGTTGGTCAGAACCTTGGGTGATATGGTGTAGTGGGAGTCGTCCCTGCCCATGGCAGGGGGGTTGGAACTAGATGAACTTAAGGTCCTTTCCGACCCAAAGCATTCTATGATTCTAAGACCCTTCCCAAGGAAACCAATGCCTTGGCAGTCTCCAAGTAAAGACCAAATTAATTCCCAGTCTATAATGCTGACCATGACAGCATTCAGCCAGCTATGTCCACTCCCAATCTCTTATCCATCCACAGCCTACTTACTATGGAGACAGAGCAAGTAACAGAAAAAGCCTTGATTCTGTGCAAGCACTGGTCAGGAAAAGCCAAAACACTGGTGTGTTACTAACATTGATTTGGTCAGAAATCCAAAGCACAGCACCATGTAGGCTGCTATGAGGGAAGCTAACTCTATTCAAGTACAAGAGCAAACATTTATAGGCAAGTTTGGCCTGAGCTTATGACTCAACCTCCAGCTTTTGAAAGAAGGGAACTCAGGAATAAATTTGAATTGTTTATTGTATAAACCAGTAGGTCTGGAAATTGCTGCCAGCTAATGTTTGGTTATGTTGCAGAGAAAGATGTAGAGTGAAAACTATTGTCAGGTAGTAAATAGGTGGTTCACAATTTTGTCATGACTGTGAATGTTCAGGGACTGATTTCATTTTAGTAGAAGAAAAAGGAGAAGGAAGAAAAAAAAATAAGCAAGTAAGCTGCTAAGACTCTTGATTCCACAGGGCAAGCTTTAATAAATTAAGGGAAGTGGAGAGATCAGATACACCTAGGAGCAGTGAGACATAAATATTTAGGAAGTCTGGAAAGTCTTCAAATCTAAGATATCAGACTCTGTACCCAAAGAAACGGAAAAACACTTCTAGGAAGGAGTTCCTGACACATTTGAAGGAATAACCACACCAGGAAAAAATATGCAGAAAACAGAAAACCTACGGGGAATGGTAAAAACTCTTGATATTTTTATCTAGATATATGTCATGGATTCAGCAGCAGCAGTCATTTTTCTTTAAGCAGTAGCTGGTGCAGCACTGTGTTTTGGATTTTTGGCTTGGGAACAGT
>JASSUY010038860.1:11897-24135 GCA_032466535.1 Forpus xanthops
ACTAAACTGTTCTTATCTCAACCTGTGGGAGTTACATTCTTTTGATTCTCCTCCTCATCCCCTCAGACTGAGAAAGAAAGAGAGGGGAGCGAGTGAGAGCGGCTGCATGGGTTTGAAAGCCTCAAACCACGACAAAACATGAAAAGCTTGCTGAGAGTCAAGCTAAACTCATGTAGAAAAAGAATGTTAAAACAAAGAACAAATTGTTCTTCCTTAACATGAATTTGAAGAAGCAAAAAAGAAAATGGGATATTGACAGGATACATTAAAGAAAAAGCAGTTCCAAAAGTCAACAGTAAAATCAATGGGAAAAAAATAAATACTTCACATTTTTCAGCAATGAGCTGATGTTGACATAATTGTAAAAACATGAAGAATACAAAAGACAAAGAAATAAATTTCTCTGTAGTTAAAGTAGAAATAAAACAAAGAAATGAAAATAGAAAATACATTTTTAAAAATTATATTTAAAATTTCAATTTGAAAAAATTGGATAAATGGATTTCTGAAGTAGTTTCGTACATTAATATATCAATAAAACATGGATACATAACAAGTAACTAGACAAAGGAAGTGACACAAATATAATATTAATTTCCTCCAGATTTATATTAAAAACAAGGAGAGAGTGAAATGGTCTGTAGTTTGTTAGTAACAAGGTGTGTTAATAATATACGGTGAAATTTACTTTGACTTCTCAAAGATCAGTCTTAGGATCCAAGCTGCATGGCACCTTAATTAATAGCTTTTTCACAAAAAAAAAAGAGCAATATTCTAATGATATCTGCTGAGGTTAGCATCACAAAATAGTGAAGAAGGATATATCATATCATACTAGAATACTTGTCTGTCTTAGAAAGCTACAACACTGCAAATGAGGTAACATTTAGTGATACTGGGAAACTAATGAAGGAACAAAGACAAATCAGCTGAAGAGACATGGAAGCATAGGGAACAATGCATGTTCACCTGATCACACCATTGCGGCTAAACACTTGTTAAGCTGCCAATGTGACAAGACGATGAAAAAAGAAAAAAGCTATCCGGGGAGCTAAAACCAAGGATGCACTTACATCTGAATATTGACAAGACCTCTCTGGGAACACCTTACAGCTGTTGGCCACCCATCATCAAGAATGTTTTATGAAGGATGGGATGAGTGTAGCAAGAGCTAACTCAGTGGTCAGGATAGAGGAGAAGCCCTGTCAGTGAGTCTAGTCTAAGAGCAAGAAACCCGGGAAGTTGTATGGTTAATCAAGTAAGAATAACTACAATGGAAAAGTATGAGCTCCTTAACTGAAAAGACCATGCTGGACTTACATGGAAAAATGTTCCCACTGCAGCAGTTGCATTCTGATTCAGAAAGTCTCTGCTGCTAGAGGAATAATTCTGTGACATCCTTAAAAAGAAACATATGCCTGTAACTATGCCAGAGAGTACTGATACAGAATTTTTAGTTTACAGATATCTCCAAAGACCAGAAGAAAACAAAAGGACTTGTGTTCTAAAATAAAAACTATGGTTAGCAAAAGCTGAGATAGCCTTCTGAGCTAAAAATAGATGCAAAATTAATCTGTTGGTTTTTTTTTTTCCTCTTGGTCTCCATAGAAGTGCTGTAACACTGTCTAAGTGATGAATCCATGCCACTTAAACTTTCTTTACCGTAAAACCATGGTGTGGAAAACTTAGTTACCATACTAAAATGAATAAATTGTTGGATGAAAAACAGGGATTGACTTTTGCTGGAATATGTATCCTTTTTTCAATAAATATTTTTTCAGTTCAGAATTAGTGAAAATGTGGCTTTTAGTCGCTGCAGCTCACTTAGGAAGTCTTCTCCATCCACACAACCTCTTTATCACACAAGTATGCAATATTCATATTTAAAAAACCATTTTTATGAAAGCAACTTTCCTTGCATAGTAAGTAAATAAGCAAAAGCAGACGTTAGAAATTTAATGGAAACATATTTTTTTAGAATACTTTTGCTCATTCCATGACAGGATTTTGATTAGGTTTTTTTCTTCTTTTTTTTTTTTTTTTTTTTTTTTTTGCTGTGATTGTATGGTTATTGCTGGGTTTTTTACTTTTATGTCATGAATGTCTGGAATATTTTATCTAGGTGAACATACGTATTCATGTATGAATGAGCCAATTTGCATGTGAATCAACATATTTAATACACCAACAAGGTGGGTTATTTTTACATTGAAAGTTGTTGCCCAGCTGATCTATATATGCACATGGCAGAAAATTGAATGCAAAAATAAAACTGAATATAAAATCTGCGAGACAGCCAATAAATCTGGCTTATATACTTCTTTACTTTCTAGACAGGCAAAATTGCTGCTTTTCTTTTCCCTTAAAAAGAAAACATCAGGAGACCACATACACAGTGAGATTCCTTTTTCCTCCCCTCTGTCTACCACAGGAATGAATTCAGCAAGTGCTCAATACTTAAAATTCCACTTAAAGCCATTAAAAAAATGCAGGTGTTCAACACTCTTTATAGGCAGATCTTTTGTATAATTGCTCTGGAAAATCTATATGCCTTTCTCTTAGCATTCACAAAGCTAACCTTACCTACCTGTCCATGTCACCGTACCAATGCACCCTACAAATGTCATGTCTTTGGTTCTGTTAGACAGGGTTTGGCCTTAAGTACCTCTCAGTATGAGTTTGTCTTTCTTCTTTCTCCTCTTGAGAAACTGAAAGAACATTTCATTTTCATAAATACTGTCAAAATGACTTTTTGTGAATGAATTTCATAATTTCTCTATTAAGTAATAAGCATCCTGTAGGTCTAATTTGATTCTCATCATTAAGGTAAAAAATTGAGTTTAAATCTTTACACAATATTAATTGATTTTTTATGAGCTTCTTATTTGGTCAATTTACCATAATGTGTATTATTTCCAGGCCTAAACATTTTATTTATAACTCAGTATAGTATGTGTAGACATTTTCACTTTTTTGCTTTTAATAATATATGATTAATCATACTTTTACAGTGCTAACTGGTCCAGTTTCCCACCTTTGAACCTGGACAGTAACTGAAGACTAGACAAGAATTTAAAAACTTGTGATGCAAGCAATGAATAACACAAGATTTACTTTTCCTCTTTCCAACGTTATTCCTTATTATTTCAGTGTCTTGCATAGCAGCTTGAAAATGGCAGAAGAAAGAAGGTATGCTGTACAAATAAAAAACCAGGGAGTTACAGAACTGATACAGTGGGTTCCAAAAAGAAGCAAGATATTCACCTATAAAGGTTATGCAAACTACTAAGAAAATAACGAATATGCTATGCAAGTTAAATGCCCATATTACACAGACAGAAGAAAAGAAAAAAAAAGGTTCTGTGTTAAAAATGCCAAAATTATTTTCTGAGCTAAGTAGTTCATGAAATGCTCCCAGCTCAGATACATTTGTAAACACTGCCCATTCAACAATAGCTAAGAAAAATATGCATATAATGCAATAATTTGTAAACTGAAGGAAATGGCAGATCTGTTTCAATACAGGTTGATCCATGTTTCAACTGTCTAATATAAAACCTTTCAAGCCCAAGTAAGATAACTATCATACACAGAATTTGATTGCTCTGTTACATTTCTGAGTCCAGCCTCAAAGCTGGAAAAAAGGAAACTTTCCCTTCTGTCCTCAGTATACCAGGAATTTCAGAAGGAAAAAAACCCTTAACTTAATGACATTTAAGTTAGAAGACTTTTCTTCGTTGGCAACACTTTCCATGTGATTTCATGCCGATTACTGTTTCAAAAAAAAATAGCGATGTCCAACTTCTACACCATTTTTATATCCCTTTTCTCTGCTTAGGAGAAAAAAACAGAGCTGTCCAGTAAACTGGCATAAATGTCAAACCTTTCTCCATGTTTCCCAATATTAGGAGGTTAGTGGTGATAGAGGGTGAGATTGAGACAAATTTGTCCACTGCTCCATCAACTCAGTGGGCCCAATTCCCATTTATGCAGAGACCCTTTATAACATTGTTCAGGGTAAGAGGCTTTAAATTGCATACATTTTCAACCACATTAAGGCCTTTTGTATAGATGGGAATCACCTGATCTGAGCCTCTCCAGTAGATACAATGGAGCATTGGATCAGGTAAATATGCCTATTATTAACCAGAAGTATTAAATGTCCTCTTCTTAAGAGTACTACAATTCCACAACATGAATCATGATCTTCTTGAGGAAATACAAAAAACAAGTGCATATGCTGTGTCATTTTCACATTGTTCATATTTGATTTTATAGTGGCAATTTCTCAAGACTTCCATGAATGGGTAGGGCAGCACAGATATCCTGTTCCTTTACATGCCTGACTGGCAGACTGTAACTTGCTTATTGCTTACTCCCTCACAGTCACTTTCTAATGGGAAAAAAATCCTTATTCCTTTCAGTTTTTGCAATCCCAGTGAAAAATAAAATGTGCAACAACATGATGTATTTGGCCTGCTCTGTTAAAGTTAAATACAGCCTTTTCAATTTCCATTTCCGACAGAAGATATGTGACAAATGACATAGTAATTTTCTTATTCCTTCATGTTCATAAAACATTGATAATATGATTTTTACCTTCCCTTTGTTCTCAATTAAATGAAATGGTCCAATACAATTAATGTGTTCTTGCAATTTAGTTTTTCTTTAGAGGTTTCTCTTGTCTCTGATTAACAGCATTTTCTATCCATTTTGAGAACCCCCAACTGCTATTCAGAATGTTTCATTATGCCTGGCAGCTACCAATACAATTGTGAACCAATATCATTTTAATTGTTTCACTAATAACTTGTTTTAAATGATTCAACAGTCATCAGGAAAGATAAGTGCTCTTGTACCCTGCAGGCTTGCAGGCACGATGGTATGAGGCAATGTAACAATGCTGTATCAGAATAATGAAACCGTATGCACAAGATAATGACAAAGCACTTGCATTGCTGTAAAGATAAATGAAAACAGTAGATCTTCTTTTCACTGTAATATAACATCCATTCCTATCTCCCATTTCAATCATTAGACTTTCCAAACAGATTACTACACAAATACACATATGCAACATGTCCCACAATAATAACTGAATGCTCCCATCTATCCAGGCAGATGGTGAATGATGGAGTTAACGAGCTTTACAAATGCTCTTGTTAATTAACAAAAATTGTTACTTTCTCATTTGAGGGGGGCTTATAAATTAGACTTAATTACACTAGATAATTGCAACTGCCAGCTACTGCACAACTCACTCATGTTCTGTTCTTTCAATGGCAAATCAACAATTGCAACCCTTGCCTATTTGTGTAGATGAATTTAATAAGCAAACAGCCCTTTTATGTTAATGGTTTACTGGCATTCATGGGTTTGGCAGGAGAAATGTGCTGGGGAAGGGTTTGCTAATGGCAGCACATAATCATATTAATTAAAATATAACTGCCATTTAAAGATTTGTAGTGTAGAATTAGAGCATGTTGGGAACTGAGAAAATCAAGCTAGAGTGCATATTAGCACCATTATTCTGTGCTCCCTGCACAGCAGTCAGCAACCTCATGTGTCATAAATGTAATTTATGAGTGCTGTTTTCTTTGAAATATATGTTTTCAGTTCACTTATTAGAATGTAAAAATTTGCAATGCCTGCTTCAGAAGATTCAAAATAAATTCACTTAGAGCTGAGACCCATGATCTGGTTTTAGCAAATCCCTCAACAATGACTTTTTTTATTACTTGTACAATTTCCTATAGTAAAACCAAGCAGTCAGTTCTTTGAAGATGGATTCCATGTTTTATTGCAAATGTAAGTAACACTATCACTATAATTCTATATTATTAGGCATTTCATAATTCAGTATCATTTTTATGGGGTCTTCAATAAATGCATCCTATTATTTTTTGGTTTGGCTTTGGAAAAATTGGTGCAAAAATTTTATTACTTTATATTTGGTTGCATAGAAAAGCAGTGTCAGAAAAGCTTTTGAAAGCTTTGGGTTTTTTTCCATTTTCCTGGATTCCCTTACCAATTTACAAGCATATTTTTATCTAAATCAATTCCACTTATATGGCTTCCACAGAAATGCTGAGATACATTTCTGTACAGTGTAGTTACCTATTTGCTGGTATCCCTGGGAAAGCAACTTCCCACAAAGTCCCCCTGAGAGAAAATGATCCCTGGAATAAGAGGCATGTGAGTGACAGGAGGCAAGAAATTGGAATCAAATTAATTCTCTAATTTCTAAGAGCATAGAGGCAGCAGGGTTTATTATATTTTATATATGTGCACGTATCTGTGTTACAGATGTAACAAATGGGTGGGGTTATGTATGTTATGTTTTGTTTACAAAACATGTTTATTACATTATCTTCAGCAATAAATTACAATTTAGAGGTCATTACTATATTGTGTCATCTGGGATTATCACATTGGCTTTCAATACTGCAGAACACCAAAAGAACTGATACTCCAAATATGTCATGCTAGTAATTCTGCAATTTGTTTTAATATTTGTTTATTTGTTTTAATTTTCTCCTCAAAATGTAGAACTGAAAAGCAGGAAAGAGGAAATCCCTGTCTGTCTGGAGCCAAAGACAAAATCCTATCACCTTGCAAAAGGAGACATCTCACAACTTTAGGGAAATTCTTGGAAAAACGGAAGTGTCATGGTACAGGGTTTTTGGCCTTACAGACTGACAGCACAGAATTGGAAGTGGCACTTCTGTCTCTTATTATTCCAAAAAGAATTGTCACTGGGGAATATTTCTGCATCTAGCAATTGGGGACTTCTGATTCTTCAGCTGTTATGAGAGATATTGCTGTCTCTTCACAGATGACAGGAGGTGGAATAATTTCATTTTCAGACCCCCTCCTCCAAAATATCTGCCCTGATATCTGTATCTTATATGATGTAATTGACATGACTGTAATGGTTGTTTATAAGACTGACTATAGATCTGACAATATATTCCAATGTTTTGATATTATCACTGCATATCATCATACAGGCATGATGGACAATCACTGACAGATATTTGAGCAATTACACCATATTTTATTAACAATTCTACATTGCGAGTACACATTAACTATAGTAGAGACTATATCATACCTGTGACAACGATACTATTCAGAGCACAACTGAAATAAAATATTTATAAACTAATGTCCTAAAGTGGAATAGCTACAAATAAAACTGGAGGTCTACTTTTCTTTGGTCTAAGTTAGTTCTCTGTGGTGATGACCATAAGATTGCAATTTTTACCACATCTGCTATGATTTTGTCTATAAATCAAGGTGTCTTTTTCTACACTGTCTACCCATCAGTGGTGCTCTTGCAAACTCTCTGTGTTATAAGCAAATGAAACTCCAGTATTACATTAATTGCTTCAAAAGTTATCTGAAGAAGAAAAGAGAAAAGTCCAGGTGTGGACATTATGCTTGAAGCCTCAATCTTAGGGTGTGTTCCAAACCACATCCACTCTGCATGGAAAGCAACTGTTTTGGTTTTACCTGACCAGGACCTCTTTTGTTCTCTGTTATAGTAATGATCACAGCAGCTGCTAAGGAAAGTTTTGAATCTGATGATTTCTATTCCATATGACTCCTTGATAACAAAGGGACTGATTCAATATCCAGTATATTTAATACAGGTGAGAGGAACCTCAGAAAAATCAGAAAAAGTTTTGAATAGCTGACAGGATGAGTTCCTAAAGTTTCAGCAGAGAATTTCTCACTATACAAATTGTAAATAACCCGCCTCATTTTTATTTTCTTCTCATATATCCTTTTGCTAAAAATAATTACTAGCCAAATTGAGCTTATGTGCAGCATGTCTTCCCCAAAAAGTCAAGGCATTGAGGAGGATAAAACAGCAGAACCTGGAGGAGAAAAAGCACATGCTCGTGCATACAAGAATACACACATCATCTAGTCATACTGGCTGTGGAGCTGGGTGAGTGATCAGTGGGAAAGGCTCCCATACATCTGCAGCTGAGGAAAAAGCAGGTGGAGAGGAGGAGAGTGATTTGGGAGATGGTGGGCTCTTGGAAGCACAGGGAAGGGCTCCCTGAGGTGGAGAGAGGGGGGTTGAGGTCTCTGAGGCAAGCAGAGGGACCAGGCTGTGCTTGCAAATCCACCCACCCTACAACTGCACTGTGACAGCAGTCACCGTTGCCATGATCCCTCTGCATTTGAGATCTTGCTCTTTAAAATTAGAGTTTGAACACAGTTCACAGACTTTGGCCACCATCCTTGAATTGGGTACTGCACCACGATGAAGGGTGTTACTTTCTTCTCCACCATGCTCAAGGCAGTTTTTCCCAGGTTCTCCAATGGCAAGTGGCTCACTGCTACTGAGGTGTTTATAGCTCTGGGCCTCTGTATTCAATCTGCACTCTTATTTTCAAGGCCTTAGCTGTTACCCCATGTGTTAACACCAGGAGACAGCTGGTACCAAGCTCTGTTTCACAGTGTGATCCAGAAGAAGCTGATAACAAGTCTAATATGCCAGGAGTAGGCTCTTCCATAGTTAGTACAAGGTAGAGTTAGCACATGATCTGTGGCCTATTACCGGCAAAGGTAATACAGCTTTTACTGAGCCAAGTGGCAAGAAATGTAGGGTTTTTTTCTTTTTTTTTTCTTAAAAAATTAACAAAGACACCAGCTGGGAAATTCAATTCATGCTGGAACAATAAAAAACTCCTCGAGGCTGAATACCCTTTGACTGATGAGTCTTAAAACAACATTGGAATCCTGTAATTCAAGATGAGAGAGGCAGTTGTGCTTTCTTTCCCCATGGTTTGTGTCAGTTTTCATACTATTAAGCCACAAAATTATTTGGTCAGCTTGGTTAATTTTTAACACCAGTAAAATCTGATTACATAAAGTTGTGTCATTGCATGCCTTTTTCAAATTAAATGTGAGGCTAGTGATATGGGAAGATGGACTGTAAAAGGCCAGTATTCCCCAATAGTGTAATTTTCTTCTATAATGGGTGTTATCAGAAATAGGGAGGTGCAGTTGTTCAGAAGACATAAATCCATTATCATGGTATTCACTCTAAATAAAAACAGTTTTCTTCTGTTACCACTTCTTCCCTCATAAGAGAGACATCCCAGCTGGTTTGGTAAGCTTGCTGTTTCATGAAAATCAGGCACGTTGATCTCTCTCAGTCTAAGAAGATGCTGGTCAGTACTATGAACTCACCTCAGCAATATGGATACTGAAAGACAGCAACCAAAGCTATGTTCTGCATGTAGACAAGCTCCCCAGAAACTTCCTCATTTGTGATTTCATAACAGCGCTGTTCAGAGCTCAAACCATGGACAAGCAGGCAATTCCTTCCTCTCAGTAGTGAGGCTTCACCTGAGTTTGCATTACTGGAGCAGAAGAGGTAACTCATAGAACCACAGAATCATAGACCAGTCCAGATTGGAAGCAACTATGAATGATCAGCTGGTCCAACCTTCCCTGGGAAGGGAAGTCTAGATGACATTATCTTGCACCTTGTCAGTCATGTCTTGAAAACCTGCAGTGACAGGGACTCTACCACATCCCTTGGGAGGTTATTTCAGTGAATAATTTTTCTTACTGCAAAAAAATTTTCTTACGTTGAGGTAAAACATCTCCCTGTGCAACTTGTACCCATTGCCCCTTGTCTTTTCCATGTGGCTCCCTGTGAAGAGAAAGCCTCTGTCTTCTTTGTAGCTTCCCTTTAAGTACTGAAATACTGTGATGAGGTCCCCCTAAGCCTTCTCTAGGGTGCAAAGACCTAACTACTTCCCTCTTTCTGCATAAGGCAGGTTTTCCTTCCCTTTGATCATCTCTGTGGCCATCCTTTGGATATTTTTCTTGCCTGCATTTTCTTGAATTTTGGGCACCAGAATTGGACATAGCATTCCAGGCATGGCCTGATAAGCAGTGAGCAGAGTGGGATAATCATGTCTCTGTCTCCCCAGTAATGCCCCTGCAGATGCAGCCCAGAAAGTGACTTGCCTTGGTTGTTGCAGCAATGCACTTCTGACTCATATTAAGATCGTAGTTGTCCACCAGGAGTCCCAGGTCCCTTTCAACAAGGCTGTTTCCCAGCCACACACAGACTGTACTGGTTATTTTGGTTATCCTGTCACAGGTGTGGAACTTAGCACTTGTCTTTGTTAAAATTCATATTGTTCTATCTATCTTGACCACTCTTCTAGCCTGTCCAGATCTCTTTCTAAGATGGCTCTCCCTTCTGAAGTGTTCACCCCATCATCCAGTTTGGTGTCATCTGCAGACTTGGTGAGGGTGTGTCCAATTCCATCATCCAGGTAATTTCTGAAGATGTTGAACATCTTGGGGCCCAGTATCAGCCCCTGGGGCACTCTACTTGTTACAGGCACCCAGCCTGAGTGAAAGCTATTGGTTGCCATTCCTTGAGTGCAACAAGTTAACTTGTTTCAAGAGTTAACTAGCTAAAAGTTAACTAGTTTTCTACCCTTCTTGCAACTTCACTTCCAATTTATCTTGCCAATTTGACCAGAAGAATGCTGTGAGAAACATTGTCAAACACTTTGCTGAAGTCCAGGTGAAAAATATCTACTGTTTTCCCCATGTCAACAGAAGATGCCATTTTGCTGTAGAATGAAACCATGTTAGGCTGCATTTTTTGCTCTTGACGAATTTGAATTGATTATATTTTAGCCAATCACTCCATGCTTCTTCATTGCACCAACATGCCCAGAAGCCTCAGGTGACAATCATTATTATCTTCCATGACAGATGGAAAATAATCCAGAATAGCTAATTTTTTTTTTTTTTTTTTTTTCTGGTCAGCTT
Source organism: Forpus xanthops (assembly GCA_032466535.1). Taxonomy (NCBI): domain Eukaryota; kingdom Metazoa; phylum Chordata; class Aves; order Psittaciformes; family Psittacidae; genus Forpus; species Forpus xanthops. Next base: position 22,719 of record JASSUY010038860.1, read on the forward strand.
TGACTTCCCAATTCCCTAATAGAATGCTAAGGCAATCAGATTCCTGTTTTAATTTCTTTGCCCAACCCGAACTTAAAACCAAAATCCAGTGATTACAGAAGACTAACTTCAGATTTGCAAGCATGCTTTATCCTCACTACATGTTTCTCATTTGGAGAGGTAGCCTTTTACTTTGACTGCCTTTAATGCCAGGTTCTTACCTTTGTACTGTGCAATAACAATAGCAAAAAGCTTCCACTAAAGAAACCAAATCCCAATTATCCACTCTATGAATCAACAGCAAAAATAATGCAGAAATCCTTTAATCAACTGATCTCCAGACAGGAAAGGTTTCCAAGACAACCTTAAAACGATGCTGGTAGTTATAGTGACAACATTCCTAAAGATCATCTTGGAATAATCAAATGTCGGCAAGATGGCAAGAACAACACCTAACATAATTTCCCTAAATCCCTTCTCAGCTATAGGTCTTGTGCAGATGATTTCCAGACAAGCATATGTAATTGGACCCACCCTAAGTTATGTGGTGGACAAAGAGAACACTAAGTATGAATAAATAATAATAGATAGAATAAGGTTAAGTGATTGTATCTCATGATGAAATAACAGCAAAACAAATCCAAATGGATTGTTAATAAGGACTTCTGGTCAGTGGTTAATTAACTCCAGTAAATTGCAGACCATTCTCAGTGCAAATGAGAATTCATGGAGATGGATAGAATATTATGCAATAAATGTTTACATTAATGTGACTGTGTATACGTATGTGTAATGTGTTTAACACAATTGTCATGCAGACCATAAAACTTCTTTTACCCTACATTGATGAAATGTGAGAAATGAATCCTGAGTAAAAATTTCTTGCAGCTACACTTCTTTTTCCAGATAGCCTTGTGAATACTTATGCTATGGTTACTGCTGTTAAAAGCCTTCTTCATAGAATCACAGAATAGTAGAGTTGGAAAGGACCTTATATTATCTAGTTTCAACACCCCTGCAGAGACACCTCCCACTAAAACATGTCATCCAAGGCTCTGCCCAACCTGGCCTTGAACAATGCCAGGGATGGAGTATTCACAACTTCCCTGAGTCATCATTCTCAAAACACTTAAAGATTACATTACTGATGCTGTGATCAGTGATATTGCTTGCATATGCACTTTTACTATCCACATACAATGAGTTTAGCCAGAAAATAATTAGAACTGTTCCTGTCATGGGTTCAGCAGCAGCAGTCATTTTTTCCCTTTAAGCAGTAGCTGGTGTAGCACTGTGTTTTGGGTTTTCGGCTTAGGAACAGTGCTGATAACACCAGTGTTTATAGTTATGGCTTAGAATGTTTTGGTTTGACCAAGAACTTTCTGAGTTTCATGCTCTGCCAGGGAGGAGGGAAGCCTGGAAGAAGCCGGGCGGAAGG
>JASSUY010038863.1:0-20700 GCA_032466535.1 Forpus xanthops
GGCACTGGAATGGGTTGCCCAGGGAAGTTGTGAATGCTCCATCGTTGGTGGTGTTCAAGGCTGGGTTGGACATAGCCCTGGGTGGCATGGTTTTTACTGTGAGGTGTCCCTGCCCATGACAGGGGGGCTGGAACTAGATGATCTTCAGGTCCTTTCCAACTGTAACTATTCTATGATTCTATGCCTGTTTTCACTTGAAAATACATTTCTGAGCCTTACAAAAAAGGTAAATGAGCTCTACCTTGCTATACAATATGTTTATCTGTGAAAAGTGTTCATCTTGAACACAGACTAATATGTAATGCACTAGAGACATGTAAAATCACTACAAATGTTGAGGTTTTTGGTTATATAATATGTGTAAGAGGTTTTGAGTGATAATATTAAGTGCCATTGCTTTCAGAGCTAGTGAGAAAAAGGATGCTTTCAATATCAAACAAATAGAAGATAAAAGAATTTTTCAGACATTGAACATGAAAGACATGAAAAAGGATGGAGACAAAGAAAGCTGCACTTTGAAAGCATTCTCTTGCTGACCTGTATCTCAGTTAGCCAATGGGTGGCCTACAGGCTCAATCCTGCTCACCAGTAAGTACTATCCAGCTCTCAGGACTGCCTACACTTGTATCCACACTGTATTATTGCTGGGCAGCTTGTCTGGGGAGTTGGAGAGTTCTGTGGGTTTGTATGGTGCCCTGTGCTAGTCATAAACCAGAATGTTAGGTGCAGATTTCAAGACCTGTACTGAGACAGAGCTGATAAACTCTGCTGGACATGAGCTGAGCCTGTGCAATCAGATTCACTGTAGCAGATTATATGATATCTCTAATTGTATCTGTTTTTTTTTTTTTTTTTCCTATTAATCAGGATTAATCAGATAACAACTCACTAGATGGTTATCCTGTGCTATTAGTTTGTCTCCTAATTATCGCTTGGTGTCTTTTTGCTCAGGACTGGATTTAGTATGGTATAACTGCATGATAGCTTTGAGCTGTATTAGAACAAAAGGCTTCAAGGGTGAAACCACCACTCTGTATGTAATTGACACATCCAATTGGTTGCATTACAATATATTTGATTGACTAACAGAACTAATTAAAAAGCACCTGATTGCCGCTGTACCTGATTACATTTTATTTCAGTGCATTAAATCTAATGTGAATTAAATTGAATTTAGTGGAAATGAAAGAGCAGTGGTGTAAGGGTACAGGGCTCACTAGATTAAGGTTACAGAGGCTTGAATCATTCTGGCTGGAAATGTATTTCTTTTCCTATGTCTAAAAGCTGCCAGAGAATGTGAAAATGTGAAAATACATACTCAATGTAGATAGAGGATGATATGGCTGAGGAAACCAAGTGGAAATAAGGTGGAGGCTATGTCAACAAATGCCAGAAACTGTAATGGTGCTAGTAACAGGATTAAGCAGCTTAAAAGCCAAAGCGCACTGCATAATTTAAGAGTATGTACTTGAAAGACAGTGATCAGCTGTTAGATGATTGCTCCTATTGCAGAAATAAAATGATTATGGTATAGCAGCAAGTCTGTGACTACATAGAAATTAGTTTGAAACCTTTTGCAACAACTCTTCCATTTTGATTAACCACAATCCGTTGAGTATGTGTTCTTCACACGTGACAGAATTCAGATGACAGAAGCCAAGAGAAGAATAAAAATACAGTTGATGACACTTTCCTCATTCAAAAATATGGTTATTGAAAAATAGCCTCCTCTGGGAAAAAGAAACATCTGGTAAGAAGTGTTGAAATTAGTATACAATACCCCAAATTAATAGTATATTAGTTACTACAAAAAACTTAAATATTTAATTAAAGGCAAAAATTTCGAGACTGATTTTTAGCTTTCATAAAAGTAACAATTGAAATGTCACAAGCAACTAATTTTGGCTGAAAAAAAAGAAACCTGGCAAATTTTCACCTTTCTACACAAGCAGCTTTGTTCTGTTCCATTTCTGTGACTTGTAGATCAAAATTAATTGTAATAACAATTGTCATAGAACTGTTACTTAGTATGTTATTTTTTTTGGTGTGATTTTAGGCAGGATTAAAGATCAAGACGCACCAAGTAGGTAAGCTGAGTTTTTCTTGGACTCCATTTACTTGAGGGATCTTGGCGCTCTTGTGAGGTAGGCTGATGACAACCTCATGAAGTTTAACCATGCCAAGTGCAAGGTCCTACACGTGGGTCAGAACAATCCCAGGCACAGCTACAGGTTGGGCAGAGATGAGATTCAGAGCAGCCCTGAGGAGAAGGACTTGGGAGTGTTGGTTGATGAGTGAATGAACATGAGCCAACAGTGTGCGCTTGCAGCCCAGAAAGCCAACCGTATCCTGGGTTGCATCAAAAGGAGTGTGACCAGCAGAATGAGGAAGGTGATCCTGCCTCTCTACTCTGCTCTCATGACATCTCACTTGGAGTACTGTGTGCAGTTCTGGTGTCCTCAACATAAAAAGGACATGGAAATTTTGGAAAAAGTCCAGGGGAGAGCCACAAGGATGATCAGGGGACTGGAGCACCTCCCATATGAAGATAGGATGAGAGAGTTGGGGCTGTTTAGTCTGGAGAAGAGAAGGCTGTGTGGAGACCTCATAGCAGCCTTCCAATATCTGAAGGGGGTCTAAAAATATGCTGGGGAGGGTCTCTTCATGAGGGACTATACTGAGAAGACAAGGGGTAACGGATTCAAATTTAAACAGGGGACTGATTGGATCTGAGGAAGAAATTCTTTACTGTGAGGGTGGTGAGGCACTGGAATGGGTTTCTCAGGGAAGTTGTGTATGCTCCGTTGCTGGCGATGTTCAAGGCAGAGTTGGACATAGTCTTGGGTGACATGGTTTCGTAGGAAGTGTCTGTGCCCATGGTAGGGGTGTTGGAGCTAGATGATCTTAAGGTCCTTTCCAACCCTAACTATTCTATGATTCCACTTTTTGAAACTTGTGACTCCTTTGCATGTAGAGGGAACTTTGAAATTCATTGTGCCTCTATACATCTACATGTAGAAGTCTGCTCTGAGATATTTCAATCTACATTCATGTCTTTTGTCTAAAGGCTTTTTATTTGATTCAAAGACTTCATTGGGATTAAAATGTATGTTGAGGCAATATATTCATTGAAAGGAAGCTGCTGTTTATTCACTGTGAGAACTGACATGGATATTTTGTACCATGGTGTGCCAGGATGAGATGAGCTAATAGGCCAAGAAGCAGCCTGATTGTTTGTCTTACCTTCTCTATTAGCCTTGTTGATAGGTGCAAGTCTACTCTCAGACTCACACTGACTGCATGTTTGGTTCAAAGAACTGTTTTATAATGAAGGACCAATCTGTGTAAAGCTTATGTGGCCTTACTGCTTGTTTCAGTGTTCCAGGAAGTTGCGTCCACAACATCCTTATCACCCACAAACATGGCTTCAGCATTTGTAATAGCCTTCCATTGCTGGCAGTGTTAAATACCTTTACACCTAGGCATGACTCTGGTTTTCTTTTTGCTTTCACCTCAGTGCTGGGCTTTCAGAAGCAGATCATCAGATTGACAATTTCTGACCTGCAGGGGCAGAGACCTGGCCTTCCAAACACACAAAAGCTTTTTGTTCAGTAGGTTGGCGTATCAAGGGGGAGGTTGTAAGATGAAGGAGAAATGGATAATTGCAGAAAAAAAGTTCTAGTTTAGACAGAAAATTGTATATTCTGTCCTATATTGACTTTCTGATATGGTATTTGAATGTGAGGAGAAAATGGGAGATGGACAATGAAATGGAATAAATGCTGCAGTGGCTTCTTTCCCATGTACGATTAAAAACATGTCTGTCTCTGTACTTGTCAAGGATGAGTTCAACATAGTGATAAGTTTGGTTTGAGTAAATGATATAAATGAAATGTTTTTTTAACAAATGTGTCAAGAGAGCTTGCAGCAGGTGATCCTTGAATATCAAGCAACAGTCTTGGGCCCCCCTGGACTCTAGGTCTATATCCCATGGAATCTTACTGAGCAGGTTCTTGAAGAGGCCAAAGTCTGCTCTTTTGAAGTCTAGAGCAGTGAGCTTGTTGCACACCCTTCTCACTGTCCTGAGGATCTCAAATTTGACCATCTCATGATCACTGCAGTCAAGGCTACCCTGGAGCACCACATTACCCACAAACCCTTCCCTGTTAGTGAGAATGAGGTCAAGCATAGCACCTCTCCTAGTCGGCTCCTCTATTACTTGCAGAAGGTAATTGTCTTCCACGCAATTGAGGAACTTGCTGGACTGCTTGTGCTGGGCTGTGCTGTTCCTCCAACAGATATGAGGGTGGCTGAAGTCCCCCATGAGAACAAGGGCCTGTGAGCGTGAGGCTATTCCTATCTGTCTGTAGAGGTCTTCATCCACTGAGCCCTCTTGGTCAGGCAGTCTAACAGATCCCCACAATAATTTCTCCCATTGCTGTTCTCCCTTTAACCATGATCCACAAAATCTCTGTTGACTGCTCATCTGTTCCCAGACACAGTTCCATACTCTCCAGCCTATCCCAAACATAAACAGCAACACCCCTTTCCCACCTATTGGTCCTGTCTTTCCTAAAGAGCCTGTAACCTTCCATTCCAACACACCAGTCATAAGAGCCATCCCACCATGTCTCTGAGATACCTAGGATATCATCACCCCGTAGAAGTGCACACATCTCCAATTCCTTGTTTGTTCAACATGCTACGGGCATTTGTATAGAGGCATCTGAGCTGAGCTCCTATTGAAGCTGGGTCATTGGCTGGAGCAGCTGGAGTATGTCTACACTGCTCTGAACATTTATTATAGGTGCTGGCAAGTGACTGGCTGTGTTGTGATGAATCAATGCCCCCCTCCCCCAACACATATGGTTTAAAGCATCCTTGACCAGTCTGGCGAGCCTCATGCCAAATACAGTCTTCCCTTTCTTTGTCAGACCAGCTCCACCAGCCCCCGTAGACCTGGCCTACTAAACTGAGTCCCGTGTTCAAGGTACCCAAACCCCTGATTATAGCACCACCCTTATAACAATTTATTAACCTGGCCAATCCTCCTAGCCTTTTTAAGGTCCTGCCCTGTAACCCGGAGAACTTCCGAAAGGGCAATCTGAGCTCCAGAGCCTCTAACCACCTCTCCCAGAGCTCTGTAGTCCTTCTTTATGTTCTCCAGGCTACTGCTATCTATATCAGTAGCACCCACATGGATCACTAGAATTCGGTAATAGTTAGTGGGACCAACTAGAGCAGGAAGCTTCTCTGCAACATCCCTGATCTGAGCCCCTGTAGGCAACACACCTCCCTTGAGCCTGGATCGGGCCAACAGATGGGTACCTCTGATCCTTTCAGAGTAGAATCCCCCTACTACTGTGGCCTGCTGCTTTTTCCTGGCAACACCAGCAGCAATCTTCTTTACCAGTGCACCAGCTGGTTGTTCAGTGTGATTCCTGGTGCAACTGTGGTTTCTCATCAGCCCCCTGCAGGACAGGAAAATGATTCTGGGTAGGAACAAGAGATTTAGGAGGAAGCCCCTTGCTTTTAATTGTCCTCTTCCTCCTTTTTTTGTTGCTTTTTTCTGTTACCGTTTCCCAGATTCCTGGTTTAGCAGCCTCTTTACCTATATGAGCAACAGGAGATGTTTGAGGCCCCTGCACAGTCAGGTCCTGGGACAAGCAGAGCTGTTTCCCTGCAGTTTCTCTCACACCTTTCAGCCCAGTGACAGTGTTCCTCAGCTCAGCCACCTGTTGCAGGAGTACCTCCACCAGGGAGCAGAGAGCAGCCCTGCCTATTGCACACCCTCCTCTGAGGAGAGCAGTGCAGGCGCTCTCTACACCCCGAGCTCTGCACCGCAGCCTCCCCTCTCATCGGCTCTGTCTGGGTGCCTACACTGGCCACTGCCGGCGCAGCCAGAGCAGAGCTGCCAGACCGGACCCTGGCCATACAGCGAGTGCTCACCATCCCTCTTGCCTGCCCACGCAAAGTGCCCCAAACCCTCCCTGTTCACCATGCCCCCTAGGGCAGGTTTTAAACCATTCAGGGCTGGTGCTGCTCCTCCTGGCACCGCTCCCTCTGAGTCAGATCCTCACGTCCACTGCGCTTCTGGCTCCTGGGCAAGCCTTGTCAAGGACCTGAGGCTCCTTTGGTGCCTGTTGCTGCTCTAAGTTGAAGCTCCTGGATGCCGAGCCTCCTCCAGATCAGGCACTGCAGGTATCCAGTGATGGGACCGGTCTTGTGCAACATCTTTGTTGGGGACATGGACAATGAGATTGAGTGCGTCCTCAGCAAGTTTGCTGATGACACCAAGCTCTGTGGTTTGGTTGATAAGTTGGAGGGAAGGAATGGCATGCAGAGGGACCTTGATACCCTTGTGAGGTGGACTGATGCCAGTCTGATGAAGTTTAACCACGCCAAGTGCAAGGTCCTACCCCTGGGTTAGAACAATCCCAGGCAGGTACAGGTTGGGCAGGGAAGAGACTCAGAGGAGCCCTGATAGCAGCCTTCCAATATCTGAAGGGAGCCTATAGGGATGCTGGGGACAGTCTATTCATGAGGGACTGTAGTGAGAGGACAAAGGGTAATGGGTTCAAACTTAAACAGGGGACGCTTCGATTGGATGTGAGGAAGAAATTCTTTACTTTAAGGGTGGTGAGGTACTGGAATGGTTGCCCAGAGAAGTTGTGAATGCTCCATCGCTGGCGGTGTTCAAGGCTGGGTTGGACATAGCCTTGGGTGGCATGGTTTTTACTGTGAGGTGTTCCTGCCCATGGCAGGGTGCTGGAACTAAATGATCTTAAGGTCCTTTCCAACCCTAACTATTCTATGATTCTGTGATTCTATAGCAAAGTTTTATTAGCTCAGGAAGAAAGGAAGTTTGCCTGTTTGATAGAAAAGGGTTTTTGAAGTCCCAAATCCATTAATTCTTCAAGCTGCAAGTAGTCAGACATAATGTTCCGTCTTGGATGAACTTTGTGAATACTGGGACCAAATGCCCTATTCCATTGCATTATTTATTACATTTATTTCAGTGGCAAACCCATTTTCTAGTAGCAAACATCTTTTAAATACAGAAAAATCAAATGATTGCTCAGACAGCGCTCCACAATTATGTTGCTAAAAGCAAGGCAAAGTAAGTTGTAGTACCATGGTGATTCAGCTGTATTTTTTGCTGTACACAGCAAACGCATGCAACAGTCCATATGAATTCAGTCTGACCCTAAATGGTTGCAAGACTTTCATGTATATGACCTCAAAAAGAACTAAAATGCTATTTGTGATATCTCAGCCAGAAGTAATGGGAATGATTAACAATCTTTAGCTCAGGCTCTGGATGAGGACCATTGCATGAGGAAAAAGGATGACATTAATGCTTATGAAATAATAATCAAAGACTATGATACACTTGGAATGTTCTCTTTTTATTTTAAATATACCTATTACAATAATTTGTTAGGCTTATATAGAGCACTATTATTTACATGACTCAGTGTTTATCCTTTGGGGAGAATTCCAGTGCTGAATAAATAAGTCAGTAGCTGCTTGTTAACCATCTTGGAATCAGAATTCTGAAATATTAGTTGCACATAGATGATTAAAGTCCTTGAAATGGTTACAGTTGCCTTTAGTTTCATACAGTGAGTATGTTCTGACTCCAGTCAGATTGTGTTGAAAACTAAGCATAGCTATAGGGAATCAGAAGAAAGTTTAACAACATTAAATTAACAAAAAAACCCAAAACCCTGAAAAACATCGGTGGTTGAAATTCTACATTTTTCAGATGCATTTCAAGATGATGATATTCTTAAAGGGAACAAAGAATAAATTTGGCAAAATCTTTGCTATAAAATGTCTAGATCATGGGGTGAAATATACAATCATTAATAAATAAAAAAATACAGCTTTTTACAAGGTCTCCTTTCAGCATGGCATCTTAAAATGTGCTTGCAGGTAAGAATGGTTTTCATTTTTTAAAATTAAAATTCAATTTTCCATGGTTACTATTCCTTACATGTGAATTTATGCATCATATATATATACTATATAAAACGCATAAAAGTTTAAATTGTCAGTACAAGGAATATCATTAGCTGAGAACATGAAGCAAGGCTTCATATAAGGTCCCACTCAAGCTATGTGTGTAAGCTCAAATAGAAAGGGACTTTGGTCCTGGTCTTGCACTAAGAAAGTAAACGTGGTCCCGTGATTCTACATACAGAACTTACTGTCTCTACAGAAATCATACTAGTCCTGTGTATGTCAACCATCCCATTTTCATGTGACCCACCACAGAATATGGGTCTGAATCAGGACAAGCAGCTGAAAGGTTTTTCGCTTAATTCTGATCAATATATTTCAGTGGTCAAGTCCATGGCACATTATGTGAATGTGTGAATATCTATGACATTCAGCTATGGCACTCAGTATCATTTCCCCAAAGTACAGAAGGACAGAAGGGAAATGCAGCTCATAACTACCAGGCATTTATCTAAAAAATGCAACATTATTAGCATTATCATGGGATAGAAACTATCGTTAATTGACAACAAGCCCATGTATTCAACAAAACATCTTTGATTTCAGTAGCATTACAGTTTGGCAAAGAAAAGACTCTGAATTATCTTTGTTACAGATTTGAATCTGGCACATTTAAGACACCCACCCACCTATTCAAATAATATTTTAAAGCAAAATTAATGTCTGATATAAAATAACAGTTGTGTTCTAAATGTGGAAAAATAGTCTACAAAAAATAAGTATAAAAGTGATATCAGATTTATGAATATGTTTCATATAAACAAGTCCAGGTGACTATTCTGTGTATTAGAAATGGCCCTTGGTAGGCAGTGTCACAACAGTGCATCACATTTTTCACAGTTTACTATAACACAGTTATATTCACAATGTAATGACACCTAATTTAAGAAAAATAGTATTTTACAAACTATACATTTGGCATCTATTTTTAGATATTTTTTTTCTTTTTCAGTTCCTTTTTTCATTTTCCTTTTTCCTTTTCTTACAAAATAGTGCAAAATTACAGTGCGTTAATAGAAGGTTTTGCAAATCCTAATAAAAAGTCAGTATATTTAACTGTTTCACTCATTCACTGGAAACAGTTTGACATGTTAGGATTTTGTGTAGATGGAAAAGCTTTTCATTTTCTTCTCCTCAGTATATCCACTGAATCTTTACAACATAAAATTGCCCCAAGGATTTAAGTTTCCAAACTTTTAAAACTCATCTCTCATAACATGTGTATCACAAAATAGAACAGCAAAGGGATATGTAGATTTTGGGTTAATTTATCTGCCAAAGAGCATACATGAACATGGCTTTTCTTGTCATGTTATAAAGGGATTGATGAGAACTTTTTTCGTCTGGTGACTGCTGTAGTGTTTAGTTAGAATTTCAAAGCCTTATAGGATATTTATGCCAACCTCATATATATATGTGTTGGTTTACCATATATCTTTCAAATTTTGCTATCATGTATGTCTCTGTATCTGGCTGTATCAAGCCATGGGGGTAAAGTTTCATCAAAGCCTGATTTTGACTGGACTAATTCATATGAAGAATAACAAACAATTGCTTTTGCTGCCAATTTGCAATGATTAAATGATTTTCCTACTAATTACTTACTTAGGAATGTTAATGAAGAGTTCCCCCTGTATGAATACTTTATTTTTACAGACTGGCACCATAACTCAGAAAAATACCAGCACTCATTTCTTGGAACAGCAAAGTCTTCTGCATAATCATAAACAGGTATGGTACAGACTGAAGGAGTGAGGGCGTCCTAAATCATCTTGTGAGCGTGCCAAGAAACATGCAGAAGATCTCCGATGAGTCTCAGTTCAGTTCTGTACCTCCTGGGCTGAAAGCAGGAATGAGAAACCTGACTGAGATCACCAAGTCACCTATAAGAGGTTGCCAAGCAGCTGTATGTACCAACCTACTTATAATACAGGCTATTAACCTGGAGGAAAAAGGTTCTCTGCCACATGAGCAAATTTCTGAAATGTTCACTGCACAGGGACTGTTAGTTTCACTTAATTGAGTAGAGAATATGGTGACATAAAAGATTCCAGATTAATTGTCTTTCCAAAGGACTAATGAAGTAACTATTTCAATATGAAAACTGCAGGGTGATGTCTCTTGACCTAATAATTTCCCATGAATTTATGTTTTTATCATCTGTATCAATCTGTGACATTTATACCATCAACAAAAATTACTACTGCATGGTTTATTTAATAAATTTCTTGGTGTTTCTGTACCTTTTATGAACACATCTAACCAGTATGAATTTTATACTGATTTTCTGAAGGTAGAATTTGTTACAGCACTCGAACTAGTTATTCAAATATTAGAAGAGAAGCATCCATGAATGAGAAGGTTATTTTTCACCCCAGCCATTCCACCCTTGGCTCAGCACATTATTACTACCATGGAAATTTCCCAAATCACCTGCTGACTTTCATGAAAGATTTGCCTGAGTAAGGAGTGAAAGATGAAGCTGAAATAACTATTTTCTATGAATCATACTGATTGACTTCTAACAATTAAAACTCACACTAAAAACTAAAAAAAAAAAGACAGAGTTGTCAGCCAATATTAATGAAAAAGTCAAACAATGGTAGATAAACAAATATTTCCCCTGGACTCTCTTCTCAGTAATGCACTAGTTTTGATCAAGGAAACACTTGTTTGATTAACTTTCACTGTTAGGTTTAAATAGGTGAGAAGCCTCCTTGTCAGCTTGTACAGACACAACTCTTGTTCCCACTCTTTATGTACAGTGGATCCTTCACAGAGTCCTATCTAGGCTGAACCAAATATATTCTTCCAAAAGGAAAATCAGGTATGGCTGAGACTGAACATCTCCAGGGCACATTCAGTCCAGATTAAAAGAATGCACACATGACCAGGTCCTTGAAATACTGTGTCAGCAAGCCTCAGCTCCCTACATGACGCGTAAGTTCATTCACCCTGCATAGCACAGGCAGGAGGCTGGGCGGAGTGCCATGCTGAGTGAATGGCATGTGGCAATGGTAGTGCATATAGTATGCTGAAGCAAAAGAGTAGGGCCAAAGCATATTGGATAAACTCTAAGGCAGAATTGGTCCAAACAGTTTTCAGTGTGGAGTAGCCAGTCTACTCATAGAATGGATGCACATAATGCAAAAGGCTGTACAAATCAGCCTCTGGTGGCTACAGACTGTGTTCTCTGGCACAATTCCAAAGGCAATAAAAACATACTGTTTGAAACCTCAGCACATTAAAGCATTTAAGGTGCTCTTAAAATTAAGCCCATGCTAAAGTCTCAGGATCATATGCATATACGCTGAAGGTCATTCTTAAATCAAATACAGAAAGTCTTACTGCATGAGGACAAGAAGATTTACTTCAAAATCAAAAAAGAAAAGAAAATAATAGGGTTCTTGAAATCAGATAATAAATATATTATACCCTGCTGATAGGTTTCACTCTTTCCATGAATATTACTTTTCTAATAAAAGAGAAAATACAAGGCCAAAAAGAGTCCCATCGTTGAATAATCAGCAACAGTTCTTGTTTTACTGAAACTTGTTTGACTAGAAAATTACCTTATGTTGTTGGTTCTTTTTAAACATACATAAGTAGCAAGAAAACAGTAAGCAGCTGTTTACTATGCTGAGTAGTGTCAGTTTCACATATTTTGTTCAGCCTGCATGAACTCTAGAAATCCCCACGTACATTCTTGTTCAGTTCAAAATTCATTTTATTATATACTTCTTGAAAGACAAATACGTTGTTGGATGTGTCTTGCAACTTCTGGGGGCCTCGATCAGGCTGCTGCTTCATTGTGAATACAACCATCTTAGACAGCGAGAGGTATTCAAAGAAACTGGAAACCAGGATTCACTAACAAATGGAGATCTGCTGAGCAAGGGCTGCTGTGGTCATTGAATGTTTGTGAAATGAAATTAAAACTCTGCTTTAGAAGGATCTGCTGCTAGTTCTGACTGTTATATGTTTATATTCAGCAGGGTAGTGATGCATCTACAGTTAGTATTTTATCTGGTTTGTGTCTTACTTTCCACATTGAGAAAGGCAGCAATGTTTATAGCTCTGTGCATGACAGAGAGCCAAAAAAACATCCAAAAGAAGTCATAAAAGGAAGAATAATGTTTACTCTCTGTCTTCAGTGACTGTTGAGTTAACCTGTGACAAGTGCATATAGAAGATTATTGTGGACTGGCAAATAAAATAAACTGAATACTTGAAATAAATTTATTGAGAGGATAGTAGGAATTGGTGTAATTTCTCATCTTTCATATCTCTTGTACAGCTATCTTCTTTAACAGTGGTAGCAAAGCTTAAATAATATCTTATTCTCAATTTCAACTACTTCCATATATTAGTTATATATTTTAATCCATAATTAATTAGTTTTGCCCATTCTCCTTCACAGTGATTTACTATTTGAGTCTATTTATGCTAGGCTGTCCATGTAGGGTCACTTACTGAGTGAACACAGACATCACAACACAGTGTTTCGTATCTAGACAGGAATCAGTTTTCTGTGAGTTTGGCGTATAGGTTTAGGTAGACTGCCTTTATGCATGCAAGGAGTCCAGATGTTTTACACCCATCACTTCACATCATTTACTACCTAGGCTGGACATGCCCTAAGATGATTCATCTTCTGTCATCAAAGCTCTTTATATCCAGAATTGCTTAAGGTTTGATACCTGCAGATGCAGATTACTTTAACATAAATGCCTGGCTTACTTATGTTCCAGACCATGCTCTAAGAATGTCAATGAGGACATGTCTCTTCATGTCTCTTGCTTAGAATTTGGTCATGATTCTTGGTCATTTCAATCTGGATTAGATTTCTCTCCTGTTTTACTAATCTCTGGAATGAGTTTAGCAATGTATCCCGAAAGCAAAGTATACTAGAGCCTTGTGTGGAGTTTCTGTGAAGAGAACAGCTCTTCTTCCTGTTCCATCAAAACATTTTCAATTACTTGTAATTTCAGATTAGCCACACTGACTGGATCCAGTGCTCACAGAGGTAATGACATTACTTACAGGCTTACAAATCAGCATGTATTTCAAAGCTTTCCTGCACATACACTGGTTGATATTTGTAGCAACAAATCATATATATTGTTATTGGGCTTACTTGTTATAAATATAAAAAATTTATTGGCTAAATCTTGATGCCAAGAAACCAATCTGATTTGACATAAGGCTTTGTGACACACAACTCTCACTATCTGAAATGAGGAAGGAATTAAGTGACTGTGCACATTCATCAAGGGGTGAATGCAATTCCACTGAGATCAATGTGAAGTACTTCCGAATTCCAGCATCAAGGGAATCAGATTATTTAGCCAAAACAGTGGTATATTCAGTGACTGAGGATTTCACTGCCCTCCCGAAAACAAAAGGTGTGATATCCTATAGGACAGACTTGGCAATAGCCACTTGCTTTAAAAGTGATGGAAATACTACTCACATCTACTTACACTTACATCCCTATCAGCACTTTCTTTTGAGAAGTCTGGGTTTCATTATATTGCTTTAATTTGCAAGGTAAGCTCTCTTGCTTTGTATTGGAATGCTGGTGAGTTTAGGAGGTTCACAGTATACTGCAAACTGGCTTTTAAACACAGCAGTAAGTAGTATAAATAAATATCTGGATCAGAATCCATCTTTTGAAGCCATAGGGAGAGCACAAGTGTTTCTATAACCTTTCTGTGGAGTTTCATGATTTAGATATTTAACTACATTACTCTTGCAGCCTTCTGTGTTTCTATTCCAACCTGGGGTAAAAAAAAATTATCTGACAAATCACCATATCTTTTGCTAAATGTTTATCATTGTTTATCCCTTATTACTTCAACAATGTTCTCTACAAGTTTAATCTTAATTAAATATACCACCAACTACTTTGCTTGATCAGGGTCTTATACATCACATAAGCTGGTGTTTTTCCAGTTAAATTTTTTTTTTTCCTTTTTTTTTTTTCCAGTGGAAGATGTGATTCATAACACATTTTGACTTGAAAAAACAATCTTTCACTTGATACCAAAACATGTCTGTACATTTATGTCATGAAACCAACTTTGTACACATGAATATGTATACAGCAATCACATATTAAAGTTTTAGCTGAAACAAATAAGTAATAAAATCACAGAAAAACAGACATTTTTAACAATAATGACAATCATCACATTTTTGTATTTGCTATCAAAGAAAACTTGACACTTAGAACGTATTTATATATTCAAATTTTGATAGCAACTGATGCTCTTGAGTGCATTTTTTTATACCTGTCACATAAAATATTTTCAAAATTCAAATTTCATTAGCTTAATAAATTTAATGGTTGAATGTGTCAGCCTGATAACTTATTTACTGAATTTCAGCATATTTCTTTCAGAAAATAAAGTCTTTGGTAATTTTTTTTTTCACATTCATTAGTCATAACAGCAAGGTGTCCAGCTACAATTAAAATTCAACAGATACAATTTTGCAGAATTGGGGACAAATTCACAGTTATTTGAGAAGTCATATGAGAGAAATTGATAAAATTCTCAACAGTCTATTTCTAAAAATCCATTACTACTAGCTGAATTCAGTGTATTAGGCTAATGTAATCAGACACCTATGTTAAAATCTGTTTATCTCTGTATCAAGAATGTAATACCACTTACAGCCCTGGTTCAGGTAAACAATACTTGAGACACAATGAGACTTAAGGACATGCTGCATTTAAATACACTCAAAACTTAGATAGATCTGAGATTTGGACACTAAGGTTGTTCATCTTCTCTATATCTGACTTTATTCTTCAAAGAGTAAGAATAGACATATTCCTAACATAACTTAATGGACAGATTAGCTAGGACACATCTTATTTTTAGAAACAAAGACTGTCTACTGCTGTCATACCTTTTAGAAATAATATTTCTAGGTTCCTCACCCTTAAAAAGGGGTGAAATTGATCATACTGGACTAATGGCAGGTATTTAACTTCACTGTGCTCTTAAAATGTAAGATGAACCATAAAAAAACTTCACTGACTTTTGAAATATTACACATATTTTGGACTGGAACAGCAAATTATGTTCTTAAAGTTCTCTCTGGTATGCAAAGTTGTGTCCTCATTTTCCAGATAGGTTAAACAGTAAATGTAATGTTAAAAAAAAAAAAAAAAAAGAGAACTGGTAAAAATGACTACTTTAAGTGTAAGACTGGGACATATTTCACAGAAAATGTGGAAAATCTTGTTTAAAAATCATAGTAAATAATCAAGTATTCTTCAGTGCACGTAATTAGTACCTACATTATAATTTAAAACCAAGTATCGATGACTGCTGCTGATCTTTTAAAATCTCTTACAAAATATAAATAGGATAGCCAAGAGAGGACAGCTGATAAACCAAGACATAATGTTCTCTTTTCCTTCCTTTTTTTTTTTTTTTTTTTCTTTTCTCTCTCTTTTTCTTTCCTCTCCACTTGCGCTGAAGTTTCTTCTGGCTTCTTCAAGAAAGTGCACTCACATACACACACAAATTAATTCCAAAACCATTTTTCTAAATTTCCAATGGACTTGTATTCCTGGTGTCTTTTCACATGATCGCAAGCAAGACATGCATGTGATTCCCAGAACCTAGGAAGGTGCACTGAGAAATCCTTTTTCCAGTTGAAATAACTAAGGTACATCTTGTTATTTTTGTCAAGCATCAGAAGATATTCTGCCAGCTCTCTGGGAGAGAGAAAATCTTCCACATGTATGAAAGAGTCTGCTGGAATATAATTCTCATAGTTTTCTCTGGAAGGGCCCAGTACAACTGGTACTGATCCAGCCAGAAGAGCATTGTAAAGTTTCTCAGTAATGTAATCTTTGTGGATTGAATTTTCAAAGGAAAGGTAAAATTTGCAAGTGGAAATAGTTGGAATCAAGTTTTTGTCATTGACATAGTCTCCGAAGGCTTGTCCGTAGGTATGGATTTCAATGTATTTGCTAAGCTCATTGTAATACTTGACTCGAGCATGCTCAGGGTTCCAGTTACTTACAACCCAGCAGACCAAGTTTTCCTTACTTGGCACTTCAAATGTAAAGGAACTTGTACCGACCATCATGAAGCCATAAGGCACCTGAATATCTGAATCACGCCGGTAAGTCAGGGTCAGGTTAAAGAGGTGTTCAATGCCACTCTTTTGCGGAGTATGAGTTGGAGACTCCAAGTTCATCCAAATCCACTTCTGGAATGGTGGCCTGGCTTGCTGAGGTAAGTTAGTCAGATCCCAGCTAATATCCCTGTGATGAATGAGAACAGCATGGGATTTGTTATATAATGAGCGGTCAATAGTCAGATGGCACCCGTGGATATTGAACATTGTTTGGCAGGACGTTAGATCAAATGTTTGACCAAATGGCCAAACCCATATCAAAATAGTAGTTTCATTAAGGTTATCAGTTTTGGAAGAAAAAAAGCTCTTCATTTTCAAAACTGAACTGGCTGATTCTATGGGACCAGAGATCCAGCTATTTGTTGGTTTGATATAAATTAGTATCAATGCCATGAAACAACCAAGGACAATGAAGATAATAAAAAATGGCCGGAAAATTCCTTTAGATGTCGATGTCATAATTTGTTCTGAGAAAAAAAGAGAAGAAGAGAAAGAGAAAATAACATCAAGTATTAAATTGCATGTCCTGTTAAATTATAATAAAATAATTATAATTTAAATATATTTTATTATATAAATTAAATATAATCATAATGGTATAATTATATTACATGCCTGGTTAAAGCAGTCAGACATCAGACATCAAAATGGATAGAACTCCATTATTACCAAGCTGCAACCTCAGAAATTTCCTTTGAATGGAGAAGGTAGGGGCTCTTGCATGCTATTTGTAATGAAGTTACAATATTTCTCCTCTTCACATTAAAAGCTAATTGACATTAATTAAAAGCAGAATTTTAATGCATTTCATACTTGGTATTAATCAGTATGTACCTTGAGAAGCCTTTTTCCTTAGAACCTAGGCCAAGAGTTTTAAGAAGCACAGAGAAAGCAGACACAATTACCCTTTGATTCTGTCCTTGTGCCTGTAAGGAATTACATGCCACAGATTTTGTCCACCTGTATTTGTGTGCATATATGTATGGAGGATATAGGATTAGAGGAATGAAAAAGGAAGAGACTGGAACTTAATTCTGGAATCAGTAATACTGTTACAAAACTAGTTCATGCCTAAAGGCTATATGGGAATGAACATTCATGCCTTTTCCAGAGTACTCCTGAATTAGCTAGGGAAGAAAAGCAGCAATGAAGTGGCAACAGAGCAGCTCCTCTGTTCCCTTATGCAGCCTCACATAGTTCCCACATAAAGAAAAATTAGAAAAAAAAAAAGTTCTTAACTATTTATGTTTTTATGCCACAGCTCTGTGTTAAGAATTAGAAAAAGTAGAGATAAGGCTGCATCTCTGTGAGCTACCATTTTTTTCCATGGGAAAATAGAGGTGAGGAGTTCATATAGTCTTCTTTGTGCTCTCTCTGGTTGTCTCTTCCTAAGGAAAGTGATAAAGCTCTTTCCAGAACTTCTCTTCCACATAGCTCTTGTGAAATCTAGCAAAGTTAGGGGTTGCTTATTGCTAATCGTTGCTTCTGAAAGTAATCCTATAACTTGGAGGTGTTCTAAAAATGAAAACATTTAACCACATAAAGAGTGTGTGAAAACTAATGTGTGAGTGTAGCACTACAGTTACATCAAAATGCTTTCACATTTGTTGTTGAGGAAATGAAAAAGAGGGAATATTAAGCTTAGCTTTACTCTAACATTATACCCTGAGGAAAAAGGAATTTGCCACAGTGTGTAATCTGTTTTGGGACAGCAAATGGTCTTAATTCTGATTTTTGTTATTGTGGTGGGTTAACCTTGGCTGGCTGTTCAACATGCTCCAGCATCTCCTCAGCAGGACAAGGGGGAGAAAATAAGATGAAAATCTCATGTGTTGAGGTCAGGACAGGGAGATTACTCACCAATTACTGTCACAGGCAAATCAGGCTCACCTTGGGAAAATTAATGTAATCTATTGCCAAGGTTTGGATAGTGAGAAACAAAGACAAAAGTTAAAATAATACCTCCCTCAACTTTTTCCCAGGCTCAACTTCTTTCTTCATTCCCAACTCCTCTACCTCCTCCCTGCCCCTGAACAGTGCACAGGGATGGGGATGAAGGTATGCAGTCTGTCCACAACATTCCTCTGGGCCTCTTCTTCCTCCTCACATTTTTCCCCTGCTCCAACATGAGTCCTTCCCATGTGATACAATCCCGTCAGGAAAAAAACCTCTATTCCTGAGTGGGCTGTCCATGGACTGCAGTTCCTTCAGGGCATATCCCCTGCTCTGATGCGGGGCCCTTCTTGGGCTGCAGAGTGGGTACTGCTCCACTGTGGTACTGTGTGGGCTGCAGGGAAATCCCTGCTCTAGTGCCTGGAGTACCTCCTTCTTTTCCGACCTTGGTGCTCACAGGGCTGTTTCTCACATTTTTTTCCCTTCACTCCTCAGTGCCTATCCCTGTCTTCACATACACTTCCCCAGGGGTGCCACCATCTTGGTCATGGGGCCCTGTGGTGGGTCAGCTGGAACTGGCTGTGTCCTGCGCAGGGAAGGCCTGGCCTCTCTTCACATGGGCCCTGGTAGACCCCACTGGCAGTACCTGGGCAGGGACATGCAACAGAGCTATGTAAAATGTACTGTTATGTTGAGTATCTTTTTGTCTGGGCCTTTTTCCTTAGGACATAATTTAGCAGGTCCTCTCTACTCTTAGCAAAATGATCCTGAAGGGATTAAAGGGGAGAAATTGCAGCGTCCATGGCTTTTGCACTTATCCTCATCAGTTTAAATACCTCTGAAAGAAAAATGTGGGTTTACAGCAACATCACATAGTCTTTCTTTAGCTTATTTTGGTTTTTGCTCGAAAATATGTCTAGAAGGAAGGTTTTGACCTACAAGAGCAAGAGGCTGCTTCCCTGTCTTACTATAATGGAAGTCAGAATGAGGCCTCTGAGGAAGAAGGTATTTAGGTTGAGCAGGTCTAGGAGATGAAGCTCAAGAAAAAAAAAGAAGGTTAAGTCAATCTTCATGTAACTTCATCCTTCAGTTCTGTGCTATTGAAACCAACACACAGAATAGGTATAGCTTTTAACTGAACAGATAACATGAGCTGAATTTGAACAATAGATTTGGAAAGGTATGTATTCACAGAGACTGATTATTTTCTAGGGATTTAAATGGATGAAAAATCAGAAAAGGGCCTTGTAACTTTGTCACCCTCAAGCTAATAGCCCTTTGACACAAGCATCTCTGGTATGGATTATTTTACACTGAACTTTTCTCCTAACTAATAAAAGCCCTGCATCATCACATGGCAATTCTTGCTGCTCCAGAAATAACCAGATATTATGTAGTCTGCTCTCTGCTTTAAATTCTAGTGTGTCAAGATTTTGCATTTGTGTAGGAAGCTTTTGAATTGCAATGCCAATGTGAGGATAAACACTTGCTGTTTGTGCTACCCAGAGTACAAGTATTAACATCTCACGACACTGAACAGGTGAATATCCTTATTATATCCCTTCCAGATCTGTTTTCTCACATTGCTTTGCTGTCCTGTGAACTCATGTGCCCCCTCCTGATCAGAGATCATGTTTCTTACATTTTGCCTTTCACCAAAACACTAGCCTACAGCCAGGGTAGTTCTTTCTAGTTTTTCATCCTTTGGATTCAGAGAACTAATCATTTATTAGGCAGACTTATGCATCCACTAGGCGTATAGGCTTCACTGGCATGCTTCACTTTGAAGCTACTGCTAATGCAATGGTGGAAAAAGGTTGCAAAAGCAAGACCCTTTAAAAGCTGGAATGAGAGGTTTGCAAAGGAAGCAGAAGACCTGAGCAGGCTCAGAAACCCCAAGCAGCTGGATAGAATTTTGTCATGAAATTTTATTTCTGTATTCCATTTTGTGCTAACTCCAGTAAAAACTATGAAGATGCATACTGGGAATAGCAATAGCTTTCAGGATGAAGTGCTAACCTCAGATACAATACCTTTTGTGCTTCATAAAGCAGATTGAGGAACCTATGGAATGGACCAGCAAACTGTATTCATGACTTTTGAGACTGAGTCCTATACACAATCAGGCAGCAATACAGTGAAGGCATGAGGAAAGCACCTGTTGACAAATACTATTTTCTTGAGAAGTAGCTTGTACTGTTAGGAGGTATAGTTGCAGTTTTTGTTTGTCCACTAGAACTCATGGAATATCTTTTTTTCCAATATTCTCCAGAATGTGGAGTCTTTCCCATATTTCTTTATTTCCTTCTTCTCTTTCATGCCCAAGATAACTACTGATCTCCTGCAGTAATTCTCACTATAAAGGTGTCTCTAAGGAAACACTTGTCAGAAGACATTCAGCCAAGTAACCTTAGTTCACTCGTTCTCTTCCATGGTTTTCTTTCTACCATAGAATCACAAATTTCCTTCTTGTGGATCCCCTCCCCCACCAATCTCTGGCATGCCAGACTCACTTGAAAAAGAAAACAGAGAACTTTGCCAAAACAAAAAAAACAAAAAAAAACAAAAAAAAAAAAAAAAAACAAAAAAAAAAAAAAAAAAAAAAAAAAAAAAAAAAAAATA
>JASSUY010038864.1:11859-33016 GCA_032466535.1 Forpus xanthops
CATCCAGCCAGTTCTTTATCCACCGAGTGGTCCACCTATCAAATTGATGTCTCTCCAATTTAGAGACAAGGATGTCAGGTGAGACAGCATCAAACGCTTTGCACAAGTCCATGTAGATGACATCAACTGCTCTACCCCTGTCCATCAGTTCCATAGCTCCATCATAGAAGGCCACCAGATTGGTCTGGCATGATTTCCCCTTAATGAAGCCATGCTGCCTGTAATCAAGCACCTTGCTGTTTTTCATGCGCCTTAGAATGCCTTCCAGGAGAATCTGCTCCAAGATTTTGCCAGGCACAGAGGTGAGGCTGACTGGTTTGTAGTTCCCCAGCTCATCCATTTTCCCCTTCTTGAAAATGGGGGTTACATTTCCCTTTTTCCACTCACTGAGACCTTCACCTGACTGCCATGATTTTTCAAATATGAGCAAGTTCATCTGCCAGCTCCTTCAGGACTCATGGATGGATTTCATCAGGTCCCATGGACTTATATATGTTCAGGTTCCTAAGATGGTCTTGAACCAGATCCTCTCCTACAGTGGGCCTAGGGTCTTCATTCTCACTGTCCCTGCGTCTGCCTACCAAGATTTGGGTGGTATGGTCAGAACATTTTCCATTGAAGACTGAGGCAAAGGAATTGTTAAGAACCTCAGCCTTCTCCAAATCCATGGTAGCCAGTTGTCCCGATAGCTTCTGAAGAGAGCCCACATTGTCCCTAGCCTGTCTCTTATTTGCAGTGTACCTATAGAATCCTTTCCTGTTATCCTTAACATCCCTAGCCAAGTTTAATTCTAACTGGGCCTTAGCTTTCCTAACCTGGTTGCTAGCTTTCTGGACAATGTCCCTGTAATCTTACCAGGCTGCCTGACCTTGCTTCTACCTTTCATAAGCCTCTTTTTTCCTTCAAATTTTCCTCAGCAGCTCCTTATCCATCCAAGGAGGTCTCCTGGCTTTCCCTCCTTTTTCTGTGTTTTTTGTTTTTTTTTTTTTTTTTGTTACCGTTTCCCAACCTCCTGGATTAGTAACCTCCTTTTCTGCATGAGCAACAGGAGCTGTTTGAGGCCCCTGCACAGTGTGGTCCTGGGGCAAGCAGCGCTGTTCCCCTCAGCTTCCCTGACACCTTTCACCCTATTGACAGTGTCCCCCAGCTCATCCCCTGCTGCAGGAGGACCTCCACCATGGAGCACAGAGCTCAGCTCTGCCCATCGCGCACCCTCCCCTCAGCAGAGCAGTGCGGGCGCTCTCTACACCCCGAGCTCTGCATCGCAGCCCCCTCCCATCGGCTCTGTCTGGTGCCTGCACTGCCCACCGCCGGGACAGCCAGAGCAGAGCTCCCAGGCCGCACTGTCATACAGCAGTGCTCACCATCCTGCTCACCATCCCGAGCAAACCGCCTCAACCCGCCCTGCTCGCCGCGCTCCCTCGGTCAGGTTTTTACCCACTCAGGGCTGTGCCGTTCCTGCTGGCACTGCCCGCCCTGAGTCAGCTCCTCGAGTCCGCTGAGCTGCGGCTCCTGGACAAGCCCTGCCGAGGACCAGAGGCTCCCTCGGTGCCTGTTGCTGCTCTCAGTGAATCTCCTGACTCTGAGCCTCCCCCCGATCTGGCGCTGAAGGCGTCCTCTCTCGAGCTAGTCGCCTCAGCCACATACCTCCTTCACATACCTGCAGATCATTCTCAAGCTTCTGGGACACTGCAGGCAACATTGACAATATTCTAAAAAGTGTGTCTCAAAGACTGGAAAATCCAGATTTATTCAAGCCTCAAAACTACCTGCCAGCTAGATGGGATAAACCCATTGAACTGATTTGGAAGCCAAACCACTTGTAGACTTGTAAATTCTTGATCCCAAGCCTCTCTTGAAATCAGTGGAATCCTGTCTCTTAAAGCAGCATCCATGAATACTGAATATTATTCTGAAAGCCACATTATTAAATATGACTGGAGAATTAAGTTAGTATGAATAATACAGGTTTCATGTCTTGTTTATATCTGAATGTTGAAAACAACTAGACATTAATAAAATGGAGAAAGCATTATGACTGAGGTCACCACTCAACTATAGTGCAACAAAAATGGTCAGTATGATTACAGCCTTCAGTACATGCTGAATTTGGTACTACATTACATACAGGTGTACATACTGATGACTTCAATCCTTCCCATGTCCTTTTCTGAAAGGCCTGTGTCTCCTTCCTGGTTACATACGGAGGCTGGACAGAGGGACTGTTAAGACCCTGCAGCCTGTGATACCTGAGGGAAAGTCTCAGGATGAATTCAGAGCAAAGGAGTTGCTTTGCAGGCATTGAACATGCTTCCAGCAGAAGGGACTCTTAATTTGGAAAACCTCTCATACTGCCAGCTTACAATAGAGACTGCTAGCCTGCATAATTCATATGCAGTTGAAAAATCCTCAGTGTGATCAGAGCTCAGGTTAGGAATGTTTGAATTCCTGATGCATTGCTGAAGCCTCTCTGGAGCTGAGCTGTATTACGGAATCTTTATCAAACCATCAACCAATTGTGATACTTACCTGTACAGCATTGCGTTTTGGGTTAAGTGATAATCCATCCAGGCTGGAAATCATTGTGTACTTTTTAAGTTGCATACTTCATTACTGCAAGCTGACAGTTGGATGGATTTGTTAGCACTAGAAATATTTGTTCCAGACACAAACAGCAGGTTCTTAATATATGACAGTATGCTATTTCCTTTCCTTTCGTGTATTCAGCATGCCTGTGTTGTAATCTATGTCTCATTTATGATGTTCATTTACATGGCAAACTACTCAGAGTATGAAATCTATCTTGATTTGTTCCAGAATGCAATAGCCTCATTTCGTGAATAATATGGCCAAATAACATCTAATAATGACTACAGTCTTCGTCTTACATCATAATAGCTGTTAAGCAAACTATAGTTTTCTAAATAGCGTATTTCTTTCCTTCAGCTTGTAAAAAACCCTGAAATTGTAAAGCCCACGTACATTACAAGTATAAAACATCTTTTAGAAGTATATGAGAACTGAGCATTCCATATGGAACCACTTGCTTTTGATTTTGGTTTGCTCACAATATAAACATCAGGGTATTTCAATTTTTTTTTTTATCATGTTGCATCAAGCTGCATGAAAAAGTACTTCCTTTCATAACCATAACCTGATGCTACTTACTGTCCTGTTGTCCTGTTTCCTCTGAGCAACAGGAAGACATCTTTAGTGAATGCAATAATATCCAAAACTCCTAGCCATAATTTAAAAATATACAGATTATTTTCATACTATGTTTGTAAAGCCTCTTGCTTGGAGCTAGCATGCTTTTGGTGTACAATCACCATGCACTTGAACACGTACTGTTTGTCTTGATTCTGATTCTCTGTGGACACACTTAGAAATCTGTACAATCTAGCTAGCAAAATAAGAAACTGCTTGAGTTTGAGGTTGGGTTTTTCTTGCTATAGGGAGATACCTTATACCACGAGGTTAAAGCATAAAAGGAACACCTGAGGACTTCTAATTTTATTTCTTTGGCATTTATGAAATCTGGGTACACGACCCACTACATGAACATTTTCAAAAGTCACTTTCAGGATATTATAAGAAGATTTTTCCTGGCTGTGTACATATCAGACCTAAAATCTAAAGAGGTCTTCGATTTAGAACAGATGCTACAATCTCCTCTGTTGATCTTAATTTTGTGAGCTTTGAGAATTTGCAGCATTAATTGTACCACCATGCCTGACTAGTGGGATGAAACCCTAATTAAATGTTGCTTAGGGAAAACAACAAATACTCTGTTTCCTCTAAAATGGGCACTGTGGAGTACTAAGCATCTTGAAAATATACTTGTAGAACTTTAGAAAATTCAAGTTCTGTTCAACACACGAGGAGCACATACAGATGAGAATTGGGCAGGTAGACATTAGAAGAATAGTTTCCTGACAAAAAAGCTGTCGAAATGGTAACTATTTTAAACCTATTGTTTTTCTCTCTTTCCAGAAACTGTAGAAATTAGCAAGAGACATGTAACTTAAACAAGTGAAACCAAATGAGCTGTTTATACTGAAGGAGTCAGAAGAAACTCAGGGATCTACAAAGAGGCAGGCAGAACTAATAACAATTCACCTTTCATGTTGGGCAAGAGTATTCCAGATTCTCCTGTGCATGACATAGTGCTTATGCATTGTTGTCATGGTCTGTGCAAGTACCGCAGAAGAGAGGACCACAGAACTGCCGAATATTCTTATATATATATATATATATTTTTTTTTTTTTCCCTTAAGCTCTGGGTTCCAATTTCCTCATATTTCCACAAACATCATATTTGAATCTCATCACAACAGGTCTATTTTAGTATATAAAATTCTCCTTGATCCTAAAGCAACAACTCACAAATGCTGACATCCTGCTTTCTGCTGAGTATGTTTGCTCTCTGCTTCAGGTTTGTCCTCCCGCTTGCACAAAAGCCTAGGAATTGGTCCAAGGAGCCACATGCCTGCTGATGGGATGAGGCCATACACAAACACAGCTGTGGAGTTCTTTTTTGTAATGTTGGAGCCCTTAGTAGCAGAGAGCCAACAGTATTACACTTCTGCATCTCCCCTGTGCACCTGTTAGCTAGCAGTGAACCTTGGGAAACTGGGCAACATTGCTCTTCCTGGTCTCCTTTATTCAGCCAATACAAATGCCAAGGAGCAGAAGGGAGCTTTTATATTCCTGGCCTCTCCATCAGCTTGTTGCAGATGCTGGCTAGGGAAGGTTTCCCAGCTACCACGAAGCTGCAGCCTGTGAATGTTTCACCTGGGTAACAGATAGCTCTGACCAGTGACAGCGCTGGAGTCTTCAAGACTTAGGGAAAGAAACTTGTAAAAGAGGTTTGGGATTTCATCACGGTCTGATTTAGGTTTACCATGATTTACTAGCACACCCTCAAAACAAGCAAAATGAAAAATAAAAGGAAAGAAGTCAATATAAAATCAAGAGATGTCAGTTCTTGTAAGATGGGTGCTAAAGGCTTTCTTTTATGTCTAGTGGGAAAAACAAAATCTAAAGAAGTGTTGGTTTGGACCTCAAATTGTTTGGCCTCCTGGGAAATCTAGAAGTTGGATAAGCAAGGAGGAGATTACTGTAAAAGAGGGGAAGATGAAAAAGAAGAAATAAACCCCAGAAAACTGTAGTTTTTCCTCATCTGGTTTCACTAAACCAGACACAAATTAGATTTTATGTCAGTGCTACAGCTTTAAAATGGTATATAAACCAACTAGCTTTTAGCGTGCTATCATACCAAAATGCTTTCTACATTAGACAGCAATCGTTTTTTCTTTATCAGAGCTGAATGCAAATAAACATTCACAACTACATTTAAGATGTCTCCCCTTATCTCCCATCCCTCACATACTCCACAGCTTTTCCTTGCTTTGTTGTTTCTTTCTCTGTCAATATCTGAAAGTGCCAAGTTATGTTAATCAGATTATGTGAAAGAAAAATGAAATCACAAGGACAGAACTTGGTAATGCTTAACATTTTTTTGATAGAAAAAAACAACTGAGGACTACAAGTACTGTTGAAGAGTTTCTGCATTAAAACTGCCCACAATGAGACAGATATTCTAATCTTTTTCTACCCCCCCATAAACACCAAAGTAAAAATTGGAGAAAAAGTAATATATTTTTTTTTTTTTAGCTAAGATGGTTGGAATTTATGCTATTAAACAGAAATACTCACACTTAAATTAAAATCATGATTGTTTTTAGAATGACTGCATCCTCAAACCCTTTCTTAATCCACTGTGCTAAATTTAGCTCTACAGCTCTAATTGAAGCAATCTTTCTTTTATATCAGCAACGAAAACAATAAAAGCAAAGTGGATTATAATAAAGCAGGGATTTCTTTCATATATAAATGTGTACATTCATTGGCTTTGTGGTCACCCTAACAAATAAACTCTTGAACTTCACAGTGCAGCTGCCTGGGAGCAGCATCATATCTCTGCTATATGCAATGACTTTTGGAGATGTTTTTAGGCGTTGCTATATAAAGCTTTGAACATTCTGGCAGAGTCATTATATAAGTGAGTCAGCTGAGACTGAATCACCCTGATACGTGCAACTGAACTGAATGGATGTATCTTTTGTGTTTGGGATATTGTTGCAATGTTACTTACGTACTTATTTATGGTGGTGGCGGTGAGATTTCAATCTTTAATAACAAGCACAAATCAAAATTACAGCTTCATTCTTTGAATTTCTTTTTTCCTTGACAGGAAAAGGATTTACACTTAAATCTCAGGGTGTGCGTCTAGGTGATGAACGTAGTGCCAGCCTGTGGGAGGGCTTCATGTACATTGCTGTGCACCAGCTCTTCTCCTTTATGAACGCAGAAACACAGGGCTGTTCTAATTTGAGGTGGCTTCTCCTAGACTGCTAATCACACTTCTTTTCCACCTACAGGACTCGGAAGGATTGGTGCAGAATCATCAAAATTAACTTTTTGCAAACAATTTCTCCAAGGGAGTCATCTCTTGTTTCAGTACTGGGGGCAAATCCACAATCCTCTTGTGCTTCTTCCCAGTCACAAAAAAGAACACCAGCATGGATCCATGCACAGCTTTTACAAATAACATTACAGAAATCTGCTAGAACGGAAACTACACATATAGTGCATAATTATTTTGTTCAGTAGTCTCTAGAATTGTTTTTTCTCATACATTTAACTCTCATTTTGTCATACATTCCTCATCACGGTTATTAGGCTTTAAGATACTACTGACAAAAATATAAAGGGCAATACTCCTCACTGGCATTAAATTGTGTTTAGAATTTTTTGAGTTAGTAGGTAATGCACCAGTAAAAGAATAATGAGTTCCTGAAGGAGTACAAAAGCAAGTATACATTTGTCTGAGAAAGTGAAAAGTTTGACTAAACAGCATGTTTATGAATTATCATGCTGTCATCCAGCTCGATCAGTAGCTTTTTCATGTTGCTTACTAAATGCCATGCAAATTAAGACAGGAATTGTAGAATCATAGAATAGTTAGGGTTGGAAAGGACCTTAAGATCATCTAGTTCCAGGTTCCAAAACTAACTGATAATGGCTTGGAGAATTTTTTTTCCCCATTAATTCAGGTTTTTGGTAATAAGGTACAATCATCATAATGCAAAATGCCTTAGATTTAAGGACTCTCTGGGCTCTTCATATCCTGTATCATATTCCTATAAAGACACCTCTTGTGGTCAATGGCTCAGTGTCCAGCTGGAGACCAGTAACAAGTGGTACCCCATAGGGATCGGTGTTGGGACTGGACTTGTTCAACATCTTTGTCAGTGACATGGACAGTGGCATTGAGGGTGCCCTCAGCAAGTATGCCTATGACAGCAAGCTGTGTGGTTTGTTTGATACACTGGAGGCAAGGAATGCCATCCAGAGGGACATTGACATGCTTGTGAGGTGGGCTGATGCCAACCTCATGAAGTTTAACCATGCAAGTGCAAGGTCCTACACCTGGAGCAATCACAGGCACAGCTACAGGTTGGGCAGAGATTCAGAGTAGCCCTGCAGAGAAGGACTTGGGGGTGTTAGTTGATGAGAAAATGAACATGAGCCAGCAGTGTGCTCTTTGCAGCCCAGGATACTGTTGGCTTTCTGGGCTGCATCAAAAGGATTGTGACCAGCAGGTCACCTCCCTGGTGATTCTGCCCCTCTACTCTGCTCTCACAAGACCTCACTTGGAATATTGTGTGCAGTTCTGGTGTCCTCAACATAAAAAGGCCATGGAACTGTTGGAACTAGTCCAGAGGAGGGCCACAAGGATGGTCAGGGGACTGGAGCATCTCCCATATGAAGATAGGATGAGAGAGTTGGGGCTGTTCAGCTTGGAGAAGAGAAGGCTGAATGGAGACTTCATAGCAGCCTTCCAGTATCTGAAAGGGGCCTATAGGGATGCTGGGGAGGGTCTCATCATTAGGGACTGTAGTAATAGGACAAGGGGTAGCAGGTTCAAACTTAAACAGGGGAAGTTTAGATTGAATATGAGGAAGAAATTCTTTGTAATTCTGTAAGTTCTGTAAGGGTGGTGATGCACTGGAATGGGTTGCCCAGGGAAATTGTGAATGCTCCAGATGATCTTAATGTGCTTTCCAACCCTAATTGTTCTATGATTCTATGACTGGATATTGAGAAACATATCCTCAAGGTGGGCTATGTAAAAGTCATGCAGAATAGAGGTATGCCTTGTTAAATTTACCTGTAGTTTTTTGTAAGTATCAAGTCATAACTTTAGAAGAGAATTAGTGAAATCATCCAGCAAGACTGTTACGTCAGTTATTGGAAATCCAGTTCAAAGACAGTATCAAATAGTACGAAATACCCTGCGATCTGGGGCAAGCTTCTGTTTCTTTATGGTCAAAAAAAATCCAATCATATAATATAAAGAGAAATGCTGCTTCCAATAACAGCAACAAAAAAATTTTTGAAGGTTGAAAATATAACATAGAACTTAGAGATCATCTAGTTTCAATCCTTGTGCCATGGGCAGGGACACCTTCTTCCTAATATCTAAACTAAATCTCCCCTCTGTCAGTTTAAAACCATTCTCCTTGTCCTGTCACCACATTCTCTTGCAAAAAGTCCCTCTCCAGCTTTCTTGTAGCCCCCCTTTAGGTATTGGAAGGCTGCAATAAGCTCTGCCTAGAGCCTTCTCTTCTCCAGGCTGAACAATCCCAAGTCTCTCAGTCTGTCTTCATAGGACAGGTGCTCCAGCCCTCTGACAGTCTCCTCCTCTAGACTACGAATAACTTCCCAACTTTCTGTCCTTATATACTACTTCATATGGAATAAGAAGCAGAAGTGTCAAAGGAAAACATGTTGATGTGGTACTTTCTTCTGAGTTGAAACAAATGCTATTGAAAATCTAATCCTATCCAAAATATCTTTCATGCCATTTATACCTCTGGTATGTAGGTACTTTGACAATCTAGGTAAGGTTCAGTCTAGTATTTCAGGTCTTTGCTTTCACAACATTCACTGTAAGTTTGTGAACATTATTTATTTATGGGTCCAAGAAAGACAGAAGAGGAAGAGACCTAAGGAAAGCATCTTGTCCATTTCCCTCTGTTATGTGCATCAAGTATTTTTAAAGAAAGCCATGATAAAGGAAAACCTTAAACTTTAATAGCTACACTGCATCACTGCCTCCCCTGCATTAAAAAGTTTCCTCACTGAATAACTTTGCCACTAATTCAGTGGTTTCATTCTCCGCACTGAACCTGGAAAATATCTCTGAAGAGTCGTACTGACTTTTCTTTTTTGAAAGCAAACCAAACTGAACTGGTGCCTTGAGCTTCCTCACAGAGCATATCTCTAAATTCCTTGTCCTTGTTCTTTGATTTGTCTCTATTTGCCCTCATCTTTCAGCATGGCATCCCTATTAGAAAACAGTACTCCAGTTGTCATCCATTGATGGATAGAACACCAATTACTTCAGCCTTGTCCTAATCATTCATGAACAGGATCACTACATTTCTTTATTTCGTTAATGCATTTCTAAACCCTTTAATTTTGTTAAATTTCTCACACCTTGCTAGTTGCATCTAGTTTTTTCTGATTTTATGCCTGGTTTCCTGTTTCTTCCACTATGACTTGCGCTTAATCTCTAGTTTTCAAGTTTTTGTGGGTTTTGATCTCCTAGATTGTTAGATAGCTTCATTAGTCTATAACGTGTCCTACTTTTCCTCTTTATTGGGATAGACTGCAATTTCCCTTCAATACAAGCTTTTCAAGAAACAGTTTTCCCACACAGCTGCATCTCTTAAATTATCTGCTCAAGAGACAACATCTACCAGCCCTTGAGGTTGAAGTGGTCTCATCTTCTCAGCCATTTTGCTGCATTCACTTCTTTTTCTGCGAAAAGTGAGTGCTCATGTTCTAGTGATTGATAATCTTCACCCAGATTTCCTTTACTTTCTGTTAAAGCAGTAACTGGCTCTTAGTGTAGCATTAAATTTCATTCTCATACATGTACAAGTTGAAGATTAGAAGAGAGTTCTCCTTTTCCAGATCCTTCCCTTGCTGCCAGGCACACAAATGGTGAAAATGAACAGAGTAAAGGAAGATAAGGTCCTGAACCACACTTAGGAGGTAATAAAATGCCTTCATAACATTAGTATACTAAGTATACAATCATGACAACCACAGAGTCTAGTTACAACCACATAACAAGAAGAGGAAAACAATTCACTAAGGAGAGCAAATACCACATGGCACTCCAAGCACTCTGTTCATCCAATATCTGAGCCCTCAGAAAGTTGGGAAGCTTCTGCTGGCTTGACTCAAAACACTCTTTTATAAAGACATGATAATTCCTGTCATTCTGTTTGGTTTTGAGGAAATGGTCCTCTTGCAGCTACTGAGACTCGTAAGCACTGTGTTGTTTTTTACGGTCTATCCTTTTCTTTCTGGATGGAAAGGATGTAATGCTCTCTCACTAAATCAACATTTTTTTTTTCACACTGTAAGCAATATTAAAGCTTAAAAATGTAACTTCAGATTTGATCACACATTATTATATGAAAACCACAGTATTAAAATACCAGTGCCCTGCTGAAGAAGAAATTGGGTAATCTGATACTAACACAAACTTTATAGAACGGACTTTCATTTAGCTCATTCTTACAAGTGCGGCACATCACTACATCTGACTTGAAACAATGCTTTGAGAAAGAAAAAATTTCATAACTCTGTCTTAACTTTCCTGGGATAATTATACTCCATCATATGAACACTTGTAGTGTGGTAAGAGAATATTATTTCCCTCATCCTTGCCTCATCCTTGACCTTCAACAGACCCCACAGGAACCTTCTCCCATTTCATTCACCATGCGAGATTACTAACTACACAGTACACACACGTATTTGCTGTTCAACAGTTACCTGATCAGTCACTGAATACAATAAAACTAAGCTTTACATTTTGTTCTTAACAAGGCAAAGTATTACTAGAAACATCTGAAAAGCTACAGCAGACAAAATCCTGACAGGGAGGGAGGGGAGGGAGAAATTTCAGCTTATTTACCCTAGTTCTAGTGAAATAAAGACACACCCGTGAGGATACTTAAACTGGAAAAGCCCAACAAGAATGATGTAATGTGATGTGATGCCTCTTTGTTATCAAGCAAAACTGCATCAACAGTAATTCCAGTGCCAAGACACCTAACTTGTTTTAAACATTAGCACCCAAAATAACCAGTCTTAAAGGTCATGTTTATTTAAAAATAGCTTGCTTGCATTTCACATTAAAGTTAATTTACTAACCTTAAAAAAATTAAATGCAAATGTATACAAATAATTTAAGCATCCTGTCAAAATTCACATACACGCTGCTAGAGCAATGAAAATATTCAAGGTCATATGAAATGTGTCTTAACCATGTACCATCCTGTGGATTATTTATTAAATAT
This sequence comes from Forpus xanthops, assembly GCA_032466535.1. Lineage (NCBI taxonomy): Eukaryota > Metazoa > Chordata > Aves > Psittaciformes > Psittacidae > Forpus > Forpus xanthops. The sequence continues at coordinate 23,307 of JASSUY010038864.1, forward strand.
ACATACTGAACTAAAGTGCTTGAACCTTCTCTTTAGCAATTTCTATCCTTTTTATAAATAGGAAATCAGAGGTTTGATTTTTAATGTGTTTTTCACGCCATAACAAAGAAACATACTGTACCTCTGGTGCTGATGGCTGTTGCCGATGTGGTTGTGCTGGTTGTTAAGGCTACAGTGGTTGTGACTGTTGCAGTGGTAAGGGAGGGGATGACAGTAGTGGGAAGCAAAGTGTTGAAAACATCTGGTGAGTGGAAAAAAAAATATAAAATAAAATCATATCATGCAAACAAAAAAGAACCATAACAGTGGTTTAATTTGTAAATACAAGTATGTCGAAAATGACTAAATTAAAACATGATTAACATAAATTATTACGGGTACGACGAAGTACCTTAAATTCTTGACATTATATCACTCTCAATTTTTCTAGCATAAAGAATTTAAAACACTGTTAAAAAGACCAAGTTTCCACAGATCTGGAGAGTGACTGTTTAAGTGACAAGAATCCATTTCTTCACTGAGCCATTTTAAATGTCTCATACACTAGAAACCATATACGGATGAAACATGCTGTGTCAGAGTGGGAGATGAATAAAACACAACACCATCATGCTAAAATAAACACACACATGTTAACGAAAAATGGCTGCGTGTTAAAACACCCACTTTCAGACAGACTCAATGGAAGGAAAAAGGGCAGAAAATGCTACTAACTATAGGAGCTGCTTTTTCCGGACTGCTTTTCTTCTTCCCACACATTTGTTTAAAACACAGTTGTCTGCTAAGATCCAGAGCAGAGTATATTTCAAAATCTTTACCCTAAGTAGCAGGCACAATCATCTTTCAGTTATCCTTCATGCTTAAAATTTATTTGTAATACACACATCAGTATTCCTCTAAATCAGTTTATAACTAAAAATCAGAAATGCCAGTAATACTACTCTTAACACCTCCCTGGAAATGAGTCAGAAAGAATGCACAGCCCCAGCCCCAGCATCCTAAAAACCCTTTCAGCTTTTGATCAGGTATGCCAAGCTTCAGTGTGCTGTAGCTTCTTTGCAGAGAAACCAATGTCTGTTGCAAAATGCTCCAGTACAGAGCAGAACATAACCAGATGTACAGATTGAAAATGTTTTGATTACACTGCCAAAAGCAATAAAGACCAGTATCACTTTGCTTATAAGGTGATTGCAGGTTTTAAAGAATAAACAGAAGCCCTGACGAGAACTAGAAAAAAAGCACTTCCATAAGGACATATAAAGTACCTGACATTTTTCAGATTATTTATACTGGAGGTTTAAAAGGAAAGGACTAGTTTTTCAGCAGTGGATTGTGAGTAACCCATTCCACACTGATTTCAGTGAAAATATTTCTGAAGGGTGCTATTCAATGCAATAAAAGCAAAAATCTGACCCACGATCTGTCTTCCCTTGCTGTGGAAAGAAACGCAATTGGTCTCTGAGTACCATCAATTCTGGCTGAAATCAGTGGAAGCTGAAGTAGCTCATAAGCTTTACAGTGTTGGGTCCTACCAAATACATTTCAGACATAGTGTCCTTGAGTTGAGCATTGCATAATTACTCTCAAAACTCCAAATTAGCATGCTTACCTTATTTGCATATTGGATGACAGATTATTTTGCCACTTTAAAAGTCTCCTTATGAGTTAACATCTGAGTTACCTACAATTTTATGTATTCCTTTGGTTTTGAAAAACACCAGCATTATTCTCTGTGGACTTTATACCTGGGGGACTTTCCACTTTCGAAGCCATCAGAAAACGGCATGAGATCCCTCTTTCAATTGTTTATACTGATGTTTAATCAGTTTCTCAGTACAAAATAATCCCAAGATAGAAAAATTAGAACAGGCTTTAGAAAAAAAAACATCATGTAGCCACATTAATCACCAGGAAAAATGGTAACATTACCTGGAGTGCGAGTACCACAATAATTAAACAGAACTGAGTATAACAAGCATTAGAAATAAATTAATATGTCAAAAAGATACATGTCACATGTACTGATCTATGTAATCGCTTCTCATAAAGGGAAATTGCTTCCCTGGTATCTGCTACAAATGAAATCAAACAGAAACAACCCACCTACTTCATAAGGAGCGCAAAGCCTTGTTTATTAGGAAAGCTTTACAATCAGTCTTGTACGTAAAAAGTAATTAGTGTGACCTACAGTTCCATTAATTATCTTTCTTAAATATATCATTTACTTCATGCAATGGCAAGTTAACTGCAACTGGCAAGTTCAGTTATGGTTCATGACAGTGCTTTTCATTCTGTGAACACACCGTCTACTTATTTTACCACCTAATAGCTTCAATGAGTCACAGGCAAATTTAGAAGTTCATTGCTTTCTGGTTTCTCTTCTGACTAAAGTATTTCCAACAGAATTCCTTATTTTAAAAGAAAGGCTACCTAGGAAACAGACTACCTAACAAGACCATCAGACTACTTAACAAATACATCAGTGTTTTAAAACATGTGATAGATTCCATCATTCTTGATATGATCAGAAAAAGTTAAATTTGTGCAGAAATTAGTTTCCTGATCAAAGTCACAAACTCTTAATGCTACTATCGAAATGGCAGTTTGTCAGAAGCCTCAAAGAAACACATATGTTCTCAAAAGAAATGTAAATACAATCAATAGCATTGGGTTTGTTTCTTTCTTAGCGGAGTAAGGTGAAATTCACCATGCAAATGACTGCAGTTGGTCTGCTTTGCTCACAGCATTACAATTACTTGCTCTCAAAAACTACAGTACAAGATAGCAACCAGGAATCAACAGCCTGAATAGCAATACATTGCTGAAGCAACGAAATCTAAGTCTGCTCTGGACTCTGGAAATGCCTGGTTCACATCTGCCAAGTGGAATTGCTTCTTTCGTGACATGAGAGTGTGATCAGGAATGTATGCACAAAATAACAGAACAGCTCACAACTCTTGGACCATATCTCATCCATAAATCCTGTTTCGGACAGCCCAAATCCAGACGTAGATCAGCATTCTGATGGTGTTCAAGGCCAGGTTGGACAGAGCCCTGGGTGGCATGATTTAGTGTGAGGTGTCCCTGCCCATGGCAGGGGGTTTGGAACTAGATGACCATAAGGTCCATTCCAGCACTAACTATTCTATGATTCTATGATCCAATGATCCTGAAAAGCACCCAAGCCACACATTTGACAGACTTACATGTATAGGGCACCCTAGTCCTACAGAGTCTGACAGAAAGACTATCAGTTCTTCCAAGATTTATGGATTTTAATTAAAAACTTTACTTGTCTTTGCCTTGAAAATGCTTTTGCATAACAGAATGCAGAATGCAGAATATGCATGTTCCAAAAAAGAGCAGTAATGTGCAGTGCCCTTTATTCTCTCTTGTAGGTATAGGAGGTAAGTAGGTTTGGTAGTTCCCAAAATCAGAAAAACTACAATTATAAATTGATCTCAACAGCACAGGCTCTGCTTAAGGTATATGAATTAATGTGCTTTAAAAAGAGCGTGTGTTGTTTTATTTGCATGCCAGAAAGGAGAATTACAGTTATCCTGTAGGACTTCTTGGTCACTATTTTTCCTGCAGGGCACACCTTATACTACTGGTGAGGCATATGTTATGCTATCCAGAGCTCCCTGTTGGCAGCTGCTCAGAGACATACTATGAAAGGGACTATGTAGATTTGTCCTCTTGACCTCTCTGTCAAGAAGTATCTTAACTGAATGGATTTACAGATTTCTGCCCAAGAAAGCTGTGCTGGAGTGAAACTTAATTCCTTTTCTGGCCTGGCAATTTCTGAACCTAGTTGGCACATTCATATGAAAACAAATTTTTGTTTATGACACTCACACCACTGAATACCAAGGATCATTATGGCCAAGAAACTTTATAGAGTGGAAGTTTTTAATTCAAGCAGCCATACCCAGATCAATGCACCAGGCTGCTATTTCAGTAATACTAAGGTATTAATCCTTAGCCTCCTCCGAGGCAGAAAATGGCTCTATTTTGCAGATGGGGAACCAAAGAAGGTAGAAAAGCCATGCTCAGCTACCTGTAAGTCAAAGGTTTAATTTTGAAAGCTCATTCCTAAAATGAATGTTTGCTGACGGGCAGAGAGTCAGTCAAAAATTCAATAATGCAACTAAGGTTAGTATTCATTTCATCACTTTGCTACTTAGGAAATACAAACAATGCACAGAGAACTAACTGTTTCCAAAAGAGCTGCTGGAAAGAGCAAAGGGGTTAGACTTCACACCAAGGAGAGTTACTGACTCCAGTCCCAACTCTTTTCCACGTTACGTTCCCACAGGTTATACAGCTAAGACCTGAACTGGATTTTCAATGAAAGAGATGGGTTCCTAGACTCTCTTTAGTGGCACAAGGGGGGGTGTGTCTGAGCTGATACACAAATGTGCAGCCAAGAACTCTCTTTTCAGGGAAGAGCAGCTGTAATATCACAATTCAGTGTGCAGAAACAAGTATGGCAGAAAGTCCTGGAAAGGTGTTCCTCATGGCCACTTAGCATGCCATCAAGCACTGACAAGGTGAAGGCAGACACCAAGTAATCTGATGGCTGATTGCGAGTGGACAGTGGATAAAGGAGGAGCATGCAGTGCTTGGCTTGGTCTGGAGGCTGCACTTTAGCAGAGGCACAGATGTAACCTGTTTATGAGTGGTGGAATAGTGTGTACAAAATGATGTCAAAACACTGACAAGCCCTGTCTGATCAAAATTTCCTGTTTATCTCTTCTTCTTTCTTGAATTGACACGACATTCTTCTTACTAAGGCAAAAGACATTAATCCGTTTAAGTGCAGGGAGCCTGGACAATTTACTCTCACTGCCGATTTGGCCCTAAGCATTTTTACTCCCCATTTTCAAAGAAATGAGAAATGGTTCTGTTTGGTTTAGCGGGCTTATGTGAAAGATAGATCTGACCTATTGCAAATATTTGACTTGTTTGGTAAAAACACAACCAACATTCTGAAATGACTGAGCACAACCCAGGCAACAATAGCTGCAGTTGATAAAAATGTAAAGGTTTTTGTTTCAAGCTTGACAAAGGCTGACAGAAAAATTAAAGGACAATGTGATAATGATAGATGGCCCCTGCTGTATTTTGACTGAGAATGAAAGAAATTTTAAGTGGTAAACTGAACTGAGTGATGACCTACCTGGGAAACAATCTCACTACTCTGTGCAAAATTTAATCAGTCTGTGGCATGTAGTACTAAATAATTTAGCAAGGTTTTAAATTCAAAGGGAGCTGCACATTTAGCCTTGCTCCAAGAAAACAGAATTGAACAAAAGGATCATTCAGCTTGAATGTCACGTGCCAATAGCTCCTTAGCACTTAGACCGAATGATCATGAAGGCTCACGGACATGAGGTCAAGGGGTTCTTCTCACTAATTGAGTCAGATTTAGGAAACTCTGAAATGGCAATTATGTGCTTGACATTTTTGCTAACAAATCAGACGCCATTAAAAAACATCCAAATCCTTCTAATGAAAGCTCCATGTAGCTCTAGACTCAGTTAAAACCATTAGAGACTTGTGGTGGATGAGTTCATAATGCAAGACACACAGCTGGGCCAAAATGGCCAGGCAGCTTAGAAGGAGAATAAAATAAATTCACAGAGTCCCATGATTCTAAGACATTTAATGGGCCTGCAGATTATATGATATGTTAAAAATGGCCAGGTTGTACAGAACCTTGGGTGACATGGTGTGAGGCATCCCTGCCCATGGCAGGGGGGTTGGAACTACATGATTTTAAAGTTCTTTCCAACCTTAATTATTCTATGATTTTATGTTGGAAAGTTAATTAAATTTTGAATATACATAGTTTGATTGCATAGTCAGGATAGAGGGGAAAAAAATTCAAGTGTTAAATGATACTAGGATTTTGATCTCATTGCACTTTTTTCCTAATTTAGGAAACATGAAGAACAAGAAATCTCTCTTCTTACAGAAAGTTTCACAGTTTTGTGGGGTTTTTTTTCCTATCTCAGAAGCAATAGGTTTCAGTAGCAAATGAAGGAGGATGAAGTATGAAAAATTACAACAAAAAAGAAGACAATGTTTCCTTCTATTTTCAAAGAGCCAAGCAAAATATTGTATCTACACATCCCTGGTCCAAATTCTGCCCTTAGAAACTTAAGAATGAAACTCAAAAGAACAAAGGCCATTTCAATATTAGTATTGGCAGCATGGTGTCACTCCAATTCACTTAAAAGTTCATCCTTTACAATAAGGACCTGATATCACATCATGGCATATTTTACAACACATGCTCTGACTAATTGCAGAATTGGTTATGACAAAATAAAAAATGTGATGAATATAAAAAAGCAACGTGAAGTAGCAACTTATTTCTGATTATGCATCTCATTTGACATTGAAATATGAAGAAAATGTTTTCTGCCTTTGTCTTTAAACAACTCCTCTATTGAATATCTCATCTATTTTGTGTACCACAGCAACAGCAGGACCAACAAAGACTATGGGTGCATAAAAGGCTGATTTTCCACCAGTAAAGTCAGGTCAGACTTTACTCAGATGTGTAAGCCATTAGAAAACAAGGAGCTGTGGATCTCAGTAATGTGACAAGAAAGCAGCAATGGGAAGGAAGTGCCTTAATGTAGTAGGAAGGGAATGTTTAGGGAGAGCTAAGAGCAAGGACCCTTGCCTCCCAAGGTGTGGCTGCCCAGGTTCAGGCTAGCTGTCATGCAGTGCTGTGGAGCCCCAGCTCAGGCAGGCAGGCAGCTAGTGAAGGTTAGTTAGATAAAACCCATTTCTGACACTTGCACTGGCGACTCTAACAAGTAAAGCATGGTGACTGGTGGCAGCCCCCACCCTTCCCCTTGAGCCTCTCTTCCTTTCTCACAGTAGAATTTCCAGGCTAGCAAAGCATGACCTTTCTTCACAGCACAGATGTTGCCACAAATACAGCTTTGTCACCTGGAGACTAGAGTAGTCTGTTAAGCGCACGGTTGGTGGAGTTGCACATAGGGACCACAGGAAATCTGAATCAAGCATTTCACAGGAAAGCATCTAACATGAACATTTAATTATTGTACTGCTGGCTGATAACTTTCAAACATAAAGTTTGACCTTTGAAGCCCTCAGTGCTTACTTTAGGGATCATTTTGCTCCCCACAGCACTCCACTGAATTCGTGATCAGTAAAAGTACTCTAGATGTATCTCCCCTGAAACAGAAAGAGAAGTTGCAATGAAGGCCCTGAGATGCTGGAACACGCTCCCATTTCATTGTCCATCTGAATCATTGTTTATCATCAGTCTAGCCATTTAAACAGCTCACCATTCTTGCTCTCAGTGAAGTAGTATAAAATGCGACATAATGCGGTATCTCACAATACATTTATCTACTGCTGTGCAGTTTTAGTGGGGCAGATTATATGAATTACAACACTTGCACTGTAGAAAACACATTTATTTTAATGCATTTTTTACTTTCTAATTGTGCTACAACTGGGGATACATAGAGCATAAAAGTATCATTTGGTAAGATAATAAATTGACCTGATGATAAAATATTGAAGATTATCTTTAGTACAAAGAAAATCTAGATTATCAAGTAGGAAAATTCTTTAATACTGAAAAATCTGTTTTCAGGTGCTCTTTTACTTTACTAATGGTTATTAGCACAAGATACACCTTTAAGAACAAACCAAAACAAGTGTTCCACAGGAATACTAAACTTTCATGTTTTGGAGTTATATGAATACAATATGCACCTCAGATTACTTCAAACACAGGCTGTAAGACCTATTTCTTCCCCAAAGTTACCATTAAGGTCTGCTAGTACTTAAAAAACTCCTTTTCCATTTGATAGTAGTAATATTAGTAAAGCCTGTTACTTTAAGGGAGTTGCTTTATCTTGTATAAAAGTCCGTCTCTCTAATTAAAGTAATTACAAATACTGCACTGAGCAAATCACTGAAACTTACGCAACTTGCCTGAAAGAAATAAAGCAAAATTTGCAGACCATGCAATAGAGTAAGAAAAAGAATTTTGTAATCTAACATTTTGAATGAAATGGTACAGTTTTTAGAGCAATTTTTGAGACTGCAGCCGCAAACAAAGATTCACTCACATAAAGACACCTATACACATCTTGATTTTGTTCACAATTCTACATTAACAAATATGTATGCGGTAAAGAATGTATCTCTGCTTTGAGGTTTTGTAAGACAAAAAATACATTTAGACAATAAAGACCAAATGGTAAAAAAAAGAAGGTAGCATTATTCCCATTTCACAGCTGGGGAAATGAACACAGAAGAATTAAGCAGAATGCCTTATATTTTACAGACTTCTGAGCCAAAAAGAGAAGTTCAGAACAGATCTGAGTTCCACCTTAATCCTCCACTGAAAACCCTAAAACAATCAAAACCACAAAACCTCTTAAAAAATGTATTTCAAAAAGCAGTTGTACTTATACCTGAAGTGCCAATTTCACTGCATTCAATACAAAATGTTACCACAAAAGCCACCAAACAGCATGAATAGAAGGCAGCATCATTTATCCCAGAAGAGCAGCATTCTATCACTATTAATATGTTCTAGGCCCATTGCCATTGCTTAAAAATCACATCAACGCTCTGATGTACATTTTTATTCTTTTTAAGTAAACAGACAAGCTGTATCTCCTTGTTTCTCCAAGCCATAAAATAGGAATATACAAAATTAAATGAAATAAAGTAGCGGCAGCTGGCCCTTGAAAACCTATGAGGAAAAGCTAATGCACAATAAAAGTCAGACACCAACAGCCTTGAACAACGGTGACTGCTTTCTCACAATAACACCTGCCTCCTGTAAAAAAAAATAAAGCAGACAGAACTGCTCTAGGAGGAACAAAGAGGCCAAGAAGGATTTGCTAAGACTTCTCTATTAAGGACACAAGTGTTGAAACTAACGGAAGGTAAACAAATTTCTGATCTCTATTTCATTATGGATTCTACTTTTATTTCGCTGAGAAATTCAGCTCAGATCACTGAAATTGCTTAAGCAACTCATAAGTCACTGCAGTAATTTTAAGGTTAGTAAAAAGATAATGGAGCATTATTTATTTTAAATTGCTTCATTTCAAAATAAAATCAAAGGGGTCCAACACTAATCTGAAATGCTTTATCACAGTGGGATAGCTATATCCCATTGAAAATCACCTTGAGTAAGTTAATGGTATCTTTGTAACCTAAACCAAAGTTTATTGCACTTCTTTGCACTGTCTTTGACTAATACATTTAATTCTCACATTTTTATCATCATAGTACATTACCTGAGAAAATAAGGCCCTATCTTTCTAGCTGTCATCCTTTACGCTCTGTTTTTCACTCAAAACAGTTGTATACGTGTAGTTGAATTCTGCCCATGATTCTTTGGCTTTGTATAACACAGTACTGTGCATGGTTAAGTGTCATGGGTACAGCAGCAGCAGTCATTTTTCTCTTTTTCATAGTATCTGGTGTAGTGCTGTGTTTTTGATTCTTGGCTCAGGAATAGTGCTGATAACACCAGTGTTTACAGTTATGGCTTAGAATGTTTAGGCTGACAGAGGACTTTCTAAGCTTCATGCTTTGCCAGGGAGGAGGGGAAGCCGTGAGGAAGCAGAGACAGAGCACCTGACCCAAACTGACCAAAGAGGTATTCCATACCACAGCACATCATGTCCAGGATG